>APFE030124146.1:81537-93496 GCA_000404065.3 Pinus taeda
AGAAATCCAATTGTTGCATCTATGCTCTGGGAAAGCTCCTCTTAAAGGAGAAGCACGAGATCGTGTCTGAACCAGTGTGGGAAGCAATCCTTCCTCATTGGGAACGACGCTAGATATTCACGTATTACAAACGGTAAACCTCGGATTAACCATTTTTGAGGAGCCTGGGGTCACTTGTTGGTAAACCTCCGATTATGTCGAGGAGCCTTCAAGGGGATTGAGCTTTCTACTCTGCCCTTGCGTGCGTATCGGATCGTAGACTGTTCCCCCAGGTATATTTGTTTATGTTGGTAACATTAGTGACCATATTCTCTAGGATTCTTCCTAAGGTGACGGTGGCAGGAAAGATCCCACTGTACCTGGAGCAGACGTCGGCTAGACTCACTTGGATTTTCTGGGGGTTCTCTTCACTCGAGACGGTTAAGTGGAGAAACTTGTGCCAGTCTATTCATTAATCAGGTTTCCAGGGTCACTGTTCCAACCGATATTTCTGTATCGAACTCTGCGACGTTGGATTTCATCACCAACTAGTGTTTTAGGTCCGGAAAGTTACTGTTTGTGTGTGATTGATATCCTAGATTCTTTAGGCGTGTGATTCAATTTGTTTAGTTCTTTAGAGACTTTAGGTGGTTTTCATTGAGATTTTACTTTGCTTGCATGTGAAGTAGTTAAAAGTATTTAACTGTGGCTGAATTACCAAGGCATTCCCGTAGACTTCGAGGCCAATCCCCTGAGTTTGTTAACGTGGCTGAGTTACTGAGGACATCCCGTAGACTTCGGGGTCAACCTCCTGAAGACATACCGAGCCAGCTTGAAGGCATGAAAGTCCTCATATCTCCTAGTAGCGGTAGAAGTGGGTCACCTGAAGAAGGAGAACATTCTTTGGTAGTATATTCTGATTCTCAATCGTTAGTGATTTCAGAAGTTACTAGTAGTATTGCATCTACTAGTGATATAGGTGAAGAACCTGAAGTATCTGAACCCAAATCTAAAGTTGCTGCTACTCCTGTATCAGTGTTTGTTTCTCCGATTCCTAGTGGTCCTAGTTCTCCTAGGGTAGAAACCATAATTACCCAAGATCTTCCTGTTGGACTCATAGAAATTGAAGAGCTTGCTATTTCGGACATCGAAGAAAGTTTTCCTTTTCCAGATGATCGACCTATCTTAGAACTTAGGGAGCGTGAATCTATTTTTTATAGTCCATCTAGGTGCACTGATTGTTACCATTCACTGACCAATCTTTTGGAAAATCCGAGACTAAGTTTTTCACCACCTCGCATTTTTTATCACCTTGCACCTAGAGATCATTATCCTGCATTGAATATGTCTAGTCCGTCATCCATGTATTCTCAATCTCCAGAAGCCTATTTGTACGGCGCTCCTTCCGTCCCCGTTGGGTATCAGTCCATCTCTGGTAGTTTTTCGGGAGCATCTCCTTGACCTATCGAACAGAATTTGTTAATTGGAAGTAGTGGTACTAAACCGTTAAGTGTAGAAGATATTATAATGATGTCAGGTTCTCAACCTCAAGGTGGTCAGTTACCGCCTGGGGGGCAACCTCAAGGTACTCAATATGTGCCTGGGGGGCAACCTCAGGGTACCCAGTATATGCCTGGGGGGCAACCTCAAGGTACTCAATTTGTGCTTGGGGGACAACCTCAAGGACAGTACATACCTATGGGACAGTACGTTCCTCAAGGTCAACCCCAGACTCAGTATGTACCCCAAGGTCAACCTCATTCTCAGTATGTACCCCAAGGTCAACCTCAGTATCAAAATTCACCCCAAAATCAACCTCAACATCAATATGAACCTCAAGGTCAACCCCAGTATCAGTACGTGCCTCAAGGTTATCAACCCCAAGGTCAGTACGCATATCAAGGTTACCAACCACCTTCTGGTCAATCATATTATCAACCCTACCCTCAACTCGGTTATGGTCCTCAATATCCTCAAGGTCCATACCCCGGAACGAATTTAGTGTGGGATTCATCTCAATCCCAGCAGGTCTTGCCACCGAATGTGCAGCCGTCATCTCAACCTGGACAACCCTTGGTTTCTGGTCCATCTCAGCAACCTGACCAGCCTACTATTCAAGCTTCTGCACCTTCTGTAGTTTCTCAGTCTGGACCTAGTATGCCTCGTACTCCGTCTCAAACATCTGTTGCAACTACTGCAACATCTACTCCATCTACCCCACCTTCTTCTAGAGTATCGGCAGCTCTGGTTTCTACTCTTCCTGTATCTACTCCTCAGACATCTTTACCTCAGTCTGGATCTATGGTCTAGACTTCGGTTCAGATGCCTGTAGGAAGTACGGTTGTCACTTCTCAACCTCAATTTAATCAACCTCCGTACCAAGGATAGTATCAATACGGTCCTGCTGCGCAGCAAACAACCTATCAGTATCAACCATACCCTGGGTATACATATCAACAACCTCAGCAACCCTAGTATGGTCTGGTTAATCCTGGTTTTCCAGGAGGTCAAAATATCCCAAATGTGATTCCCATTCCTAGTTATCCTGGATATCCTCCTCATGGGGCTGGTTTGCAGAACCCAAGTTTTAGGGACCCTAATCACTAGTTACCATTTATTAAAAATTTGGACTTGCCTGACTTGACGCGCCTTACGAACGATCCAATTAACTATCTTCCGTATTGGCCGCCAATGCCGCATAAGTTGCCCAGTGATATTCCTAAATTCGAAGGTAAACCAGGAGACTCGTCGAAACATGTGATGACTTATTATCTCTGGTGTGCATCTAACTCCATTTCAGATGATTCTATTCATTTACGCCTTTTTCAACGCACTCTAATTGGTCTTGCGGCTAAATGGTATATCGAATTACCGCGAGCCACTTTTTATGATTTTAGTCAATTAGCTACCTCATTTTTAACTCATTTTCAGTTGCCAGTCAGATATGACAATGGCACGGAGCTATTAACTTCGTTAAAGCAGTCGATGTCCACTTACATTTCAGATCATATCCATGAATGGAAACGTCGACGACGTTTAATGAAGGTTTATATCCCGGATCAGATCTTAGCTGAATGGTTTGTAAAATCCTTAATGCCTAAGATCACTGAAGATGTAGCTAAAGCCGAAGTAGTTACTGAAGAGAAAGTCATTGCTCAAGCACAGTACCTTAACTTAGTTTACACTCAGTCAGGTACGTTACATGAGAAGATCCCCAACCTACCTAATCAAAATCAAATCGTTGTTGCTCCTTCAGGGTCTCATGCCGCTGATGGTATGATTAGCACGGTAAATACCAAAAGTAAGAAGAAGTCTTCTAAGAATTCTTCTCCTATAATAACCTTGCCAGATTCCCTAACAGGAGAATCTTCCCCAGAACTTTCCGCCGATATTCACGTTGTAGAGTCATCTACAGCTAAATCAAAAAGCGGTGGTAAGAAGAAAGGGAAGAAGAAGAATAAAGAGAAAAATTCAAAAGAGAAACCCGAAAAAGCAGAACCCACTGATGAAAAACGCAAACCTCGTTATCCGTGTCTCATCTGCGATGAAGACCATTATACGAGAGACTGCCCTCATCGGGCAGAAGTTGCAAAAATTGTCAAAGGTTCCCAAACTCCTGTTGTCTTGAAGGATCCTTTTCCAGCTCAAGATAGTAAGATGATAGGTTCATCCCCTAGTGCCATTGAAGAACCCATATTGATGATGTCTCATGTAAGGATTGCGACTCGATCGCAAGATTATGGCAGTAAAAGTCCTGTTGATGGTAAAGAAGAAGAATCTTCTCATTCAAATCCATCAACCTCAGCTCCTGGTTTCGATCCACTACAGATCGAGAAACCTAACCTGAACTTAGTAATCAAACTGCCCACAAAGGGTGTACTTCGAAAGTTTGCTTTCAATCCACATGCGAGAGCGGCTCAAAACTACAACATTGTTGAGGATTTAGCTATTTCACCCTCAGCAATGTCGGCTTTGGAAGTGCCGCAATCATGTCCAGCACAACGCAAATTACTTTTGTCGGCTATAGGAGCAGTTGACGCTCAGGACCCGAACCTTATAATCTTCGACCTAGAAAATAGTGCACCGCGTCTACCTCATCAAATGGTTGTCCAGATTCCAGTGATAGTAAAAAACAGACCTGTTCATAGGACTGTGATTGACGAGGGAGCTTCCACGTGCATTATGTTGATACAGTGTTGGATATCGCTTGGTTCTCCTTCACTAAATCAATCACCGACGATTCTTAAGGCCTTTGATGGCCGTGGGTTTCATCCTTTCGGCATTTTACAGGATCTACCTATAGGGGTTGAAGGAAAAACCGTTAATCTAGATGTGGAGGTGGTTGATGCCCCTCTAGATTACAACCTTCTCTTGGGTCGTTGTTGGTCTTAGGCTATGACAACTGTCGTCTCATCGATCTTTCGGCTTATAAAGTTCCCTCACAATGGAAAGATCGTAACTATAGACTAGTTGTCATACTTTTCATCTAACCCAGCCTCTGCTTAGAGCATTCAGCATGTTGGCAAAGCAACGATCCCTTATAAGGATGTTGGTGTAGGGTTAGTTAAAGATTCTGGTTTATTGGGCACTTTTCCTTTCCCTCCTATCAACGCATCGTCTTCTATTGCAACCATTCATATGATTTCATCAGGAACCATTTTTAATGATGATCCTTGGGTCATACCTTATGAAGCTGAGATAGACTCATTTGGTACTCTTATGCCTTTGAGTCTGTATGAATTTGCATATCAGACCATGCAGTCATTTTCCGACCAAACATCAACCCGAATTGACTTAATGAACGAAGTCCATGAACAGTCATTTTCAACATCAAACTCAAAATTAAGAGCATTTTCTGAACTTGTTGAATCAGATGAGAAAATTCGTGAAATCCTATGTGTCGATGAGTTACCATGGGAAGATCTACATCATAGATCTTCGTTTTTACCCGAGAGCGATCGTTTTGAAAACGATTTTTCATCAATCTTTACAACTGAATATGTTAAGGACGCTCAGAATCCAATGAAACATCCTTATTCCGAGTTAAATTTGGGAAATATTTCTAGAACTATTCCCCTTGACATTTCAGTTAAGCCCAGAATTATTGAACACGTTCATATAGGTGCCTCTTGTACGGACGATGAAATTACAACATACAAGGCCCTATTTCAAGAATTCCGCGATGTGTTTGCCTGGTCCTATGAGGAAATGCTAGGAATTGACCCAGCAATCGTAGTTCATGAAATTAAAACCTACCCGGACGCTAAACCCGTTCGGCAACGTCTGCGTCAGATTCACCCAAGAAAATCTGCTGCAATTAAAGTAGAAGCTAAAAAATTATTAAAAGCAGGTTTCATTTATCCAATCCCGTTAATGGATTGGGTATCGAATATTGTTCCCGTGAATAAAAAGCAAGGGACAATAAGAATATGTATCGACTATAGGGACATTAATTGAGCATGTCCAAAGGACAATTACCCTACTCCCTATATCGATCAAATTATTGATGATTGTGCCCGAAGTGAAATTTTCTCCTTTATGGATGGCTTTTCCGGATACAATCAAATCAATATTCTGTCTGCCGATCAACCAAAAACGAAATCCATTTGTCCATGGGGGACATTTGCTTATTGCAAATTACCTTTTGGCCTGAAGAACGCTGGTGCAACTTTTCAACGGGCCATGTCTTACGCGTTTCATGATATAAAACACATTGTGCAACCCTATCTCGATGACTTGCCTGCTCATTCCTTACATCGAGCTGATCACCTCGTCCATTTACGAGCAATCTTCATGAGGTGTAGGCATTATCGGATTCAGTTGAATCCCCACAAGTGTGTGTTTTGCATTGAAACGGGTCGATTGCTGGGATTTGTTGTTTCGAAAGCCGGCATTCACGTCGATTCTTCGAAGGTCGAAGCTATCATCAAATTGCCTCCTCCTTCGAGTCTTCGCCAACTCCAAAGTTTGCAAGGGAAAGCAAACTTTTTACGTCAATTAATCCCTAACTACGTCGAGATCACAAAGGGTTTTACCCAGTTGTTGAAACAACATACTTCATTCTTTTGGGATGAGATAGCTGAGAAATCTTTTGATGCGTTAAAACATGCGTTGACCCATGCACCGATGTTGCATCCTCCCAACTACAACCAGGACTACTTCTTGTATCTCGTCGCTTCCTATTCCACCATTGGAATGGTTCTAGTTCAGGAAGATGAATTTGGTATGGAACATGTGATATATTACCTTAGTCGAATGTTAAATCCAACTGAGCTAAAATACTCACATGTGGAGAAATTGGCATTGGCAACTGTTCAAGCTGTCCAACGTTTTCATCATTACATTTTATTACACAAAACTATGGTCGTTTCTGATTGCAACCCTATGATCTATATTTTGACCAAACAGTTGCTCGGGGGGAAGTACTCCAAATGGGTTGTCATCTTGCAGGATTTTGACTTAGAATTTGAAAATTCCAAGTCAAAGAAATCTTTAGTTTTTGCGGAACTTATGTGTGACTTCCCGCGTGTTGATACAGAAACTGTGGCGGAGGAGCCCATTGCAGACGAATCCTTGTTTCTAATCAGCACTTTAGATCCGTGGTATGGAGATATCATCACTTATCTCCAAAGCCAAACCTTTCAGCCAGATCTTTCACGAACCGACCGTCGGAAAATCCGATTCCAATCCCAACAATTCAAAATTATTGGAGATACTCTTTATCGTCGTGGGCCGGATTCTATTTTCCGACGTTGTTTGACTCATGAGGAAGCTGAAAGGGTCTTAAATGACTGTCACTCTGGAGCATGTGGCGTTCATATGTCTGGGTATGCCACTGCCCAAAAGATATTGTGCGCTGGCTATTTATGGCCGTCTTTGTTTAAAGATTGTATTACTGCGGTCCGAAAATGCCACAATTGTCAAATTTTTGATCGAAAGATGTGCGCTCCACCTGCTCCTCTTCACCCTATAATTGTCGTTGGTCCTTTTTTCAAATGGGGTATCGATTGTATTACATGTAACCCTCACTAGGCTGGGGGGCATGCTTATATTATCCTTGAGGTAGATTATTTTACTAAGTGGGTCGAGGTGATGCCTCATTTGAGGAAAACAGCAAAACAACTGCAATTTTCGTATTCAATCATATAATTTCTAGGTTTGGTGTTCCACAAGCGATTATCACTGACCATGGGCGTCATTTTCGAAATGTTATGATGACAGAACTTACAGACCAGCTTGGCTTGCGTCACGACAGTTCAACTCCTTATTATCCACAAGCTAATGGTCTGGTTGAAGCCATCAACAAAGTTATAGTCATCATGATCCGACGAATCATTGGGATTCATCGGTCGAATTGGCATAACATGTTATTTTCAACGCTGTGGGTGTATCGAACCTCAATCAAAATATCAACAAGGTTCACTCCTTTCCAACTAGTTTATGGTTTGGAAGTTGTGTTACCCATTGAGTGCGAAATCCCGTCATTGTGAATGGCCATCGAATTACTTCCAGCTACTTCCAAAGATGAAAGACGTTTATTATACTTAGCACAGCTAGATGAGAATCTCCGCGATGCTGCATTAGCAATCGAATCTCATGCCAAACGTATTAAGGCTCAGTATGATCGAAATGTAACCCCTCGAAATTTTTTCGGAAGGAGATCTAGTCCTTTTGTACGATCAAGCAAATGATAAATTAGGCGCTGGAAAATTCGTGCCTATGTGGCATGGTCCCTTTGTTGTCAAGCGAAAGCTAGCGAAAGTGGCCTATGAATTGGTAGACTTTGACGGGGTCTCTTTAGGTAAACCCAGAAATGGTCTTTACCTGAAGAGATATTATGCTTAAAATGAGTGTGGAGATTTTTTAGTTAGGTTAGTTTTTCTTCTAGCTGGTGTGTTTTAGATTAAAGTGTGCTTAGCTTAGAGATTGAGTTTTCCATCATTATTCCTGCTTATCTTGGTTTTACGTTTGATGTCGCAGATTTCGACGCCTCTCCAAACATATATTGGTTTCGCTGATGGCACTTGTCGTAGTACACGGAATATTTCTTCCGCAGCTTGGGTTATTTATTCTCCCTTTGACGAGTTGGTATCTATGCATGGGGTAAGCCTCGGTCAAACAACGAACAACATTGCAGAGTATAGTGCAGTGGTGGAGTTATTATCTGAATCTACTTCATTTGGGATTCGGAGTTTGATAGTGAGGTTAGATTCTGAACTCATTGTATTACAGCCTAATAGAGTATACGCCATTAGAAATCCAGTTTTATTAAGATTATTTTTTAGAGTGCGTCTCTTGGAATATGAATTTGACTATATTGAATATCAGCATATTCCAAGATCTTTAAATACATTAGCAGATGCAATTGCTTCTCAAATGTTGAGTAGACATGTGCGATAATCATACAAGTAAATTTAAAAACATTCCAGAACATGTTTAACAAGACAAGCTAGTAATAACGATATCATATATATAGGAGTGTGTCAAAAATACATCTTCCTCGATCATAGCTTGAAAAACACCTTATGATCGGAAAAAATGATAGGTACAAAAAGCAAAATGTCATGTGAGACTATAATAAGCGATCATCCCATCACTGGTGATGATCTCGATACGAAACGACTGCACGGGCCACCTTACAAAGGAACCTCCTAAAAGGTCCGGGGACTCCAATCACATAGTGCTGAAGTTGACGAGGGATGTCGTCTATGCTAGTCTCAGGAATGTCCCCTGTCAGGCGCTCTAGATGGCTCTCCAACTCGGCCACAGTCTCTGTTGATTCGTCCTGTGGGGCTGGAGCCGGTGCAACTGGTTTTTTTCTCTCGAAAGGCCGGAGAGCGGCTGGTCGCTGTGGACCCACATATGCATTTTGAAATTATTACTATCATTTTTAAGACGATATAAAAATAAAAAAAAATTAACATTAGGAAAATGTTGAAAATGATTTTACCTGAGTCGTCCCACTGCTCTCCTGTAGGAAGAGCCATGTCTGGGAAAACCCAGCATAAGGGAAATCCTGAAAAGAAAAAACTTGGTTCTCCAACCATTGGAAATACTCAGGTTTGAACCGAACGACCTCGGTCCCCTCGTCAGGATGACGGGCCATGATTGCGACCCATCGCATCAGTTTGGGCTCTCGGGGAAGCCCAGCTCCGACTGTAAGGTGCTGCAGGATAAGCATAGGAATCCTCTCCAGGCCAAAGCTCATGACTAAATCCCCATAACCAAAAGTCTTCAGTCGTCCGTTCTTGGCCCTGGTCAGTTGGCCCTTCACATTGGCCAAAACAGCATCGCACCAGTTGAAGATGGTGCCCTGAAAGCAATCAACTGCCATACGCATCTAGGATCCGGTGGCAACATGTAATGCGGCAGCCCCGCAAAGTCTAGTAACAGTGAATGCAATCACCATAAGCTCAGGACAGGATATGGTCTTTATGTCTATCCCTTTGTCTCTAGTCTGGCGGTTGCAGTACTCTAACCGGAGGCTATCGACAGACTGGCCACCTGCCCTAGTCCCGAATAGAGTCAAGTCAACGGCTCTCTTAGGCAAACCAGTCAAGAAGTATATATCCTCTGGCTCGATCTCGAGTTGGTGACCACCAATAAAGAAACACTGGTCCTGGACACTCCATCTATCAACCATCCACTGTAAGAAATCCACCTGAGCCCTCATGCCAGGAATGGCCCAGTATTTGTATAAGCCGCACACCCTCAAAGAATCAAGTGAAGGCTGATGATTCCATGTGGCAGCATCCACATCCTCGTGCTCTCGTTCGCGCCAATCTAGCATGGTGTACTACATACATCAAGAAAAAAGATAAGTTAAAAAGCTAGAAAAACTTTTCATTGGTCCATTTTTGAGGATTTTTGGGTTAAAAACTCTCGTGGCGGGGCCCGCACCCTACATGTTAGACATAGTGCATGGGACCGCACTTTGTCTACATGGAAGGTGCGGACCCCAAGCTTTTTCCCAATGGAGAAAAAGTCGGGGTTCGCAGGTTCACAGTGGTGAGCCTGCGTACCCCGAGCACGGGTTTTTTGCCTAAAAACCCTCCCAAAAAATGAAATGAAGGACTAAATTGAAAAATGAAACGGTTAAAAATGAAGAAGAGGATGATGTGGATTACCTGGAGAACACGGCTTTCAATTCCGACGGTTGGATTTTCCGCAATCTTCACGTGAAGTTTTCAGAGAAAAAGCACTATTTTCTCACCCAAATCACAAATGGTAAAAATGAATGGTAAAAGCCCCTTTTTATAAGTTTTTTGAGTAAATAAATTGAAAATTTGTTTATGTTTCACTTTAAAAATGTATTCTTGCGACATTTTTATCACTTTCAAGCAGGTAGGATTAATGTTTGTGTTTTTGTGCAAGATAACAGGATTATTCAGGTGAAATCTATCATTTTAAGCTAGAGTCACCTTTAAGCCCTTTTCTGACTCCTAAAACATGAAAAGGTTTCCGAGTTTTTCTTTTAAGCTCGCTAAAACAGAATTAAAAGACGGTCTATTTACAGCTCTTTTTCGACCGTAAAAACATAAAAAGATTGTCGGATTTTTGTTATTACAAATTCGATATTGGTTATAAAACGACGTGTCCTTGATTGCTTTTTTACTTTTTCAGATCAAAGACACTAATAACTAAAAGTACTCCTTGGTTGTAAAAGATAAAGCAGTTCTCTCAAGTATTATTTTATACTTTTTTAGGCTTGGGAGACACAAATTTATGAAAAAGTCAACCCTGGAGTCTTCTTAAGTTTTTTCAGACTCTCTAAAAATGAAAAAAGCTGAGTTTCTCCTATACTGGACTCGTTAAATTTTGACAGTAAAGGACCTGTTCAATTACAAACAGGAACGGACCACTCCTTCTTAGGGTTCGAATTTAAACTAAGTTGGACTCACCCGAAGGGTGAGCTTATAATCAAGCATATGTTATCCTCCTCAAGCTTGTAAAAAATAAAGAGGTACTTGCCAGAAATGGTGGGGGAAAAGAGAGAAAAGTAAGTCTGTTTGTCACACTTTACAACCACTCTTGAACACGACACTTTCATTCACCTGGGTTGGGAAATCCTTTACCTAACAGTTGATCAAACCATATTGAAAGTATTCAGCCGGTTTCTGGGTATTAACTTTGGGTCAATTGTCACCAAACCATCTGTCGTGTCGTTATGTGTTCAAGAGGTCAGTGCAGATAAGCCATTCATCTGCAAAATGTCTGTCATCCATCTTGACCATCCCTGAGTCAGTCCTTGCAACTAAATTTCTTCAGCTTGATCTATGATTTCGTGTTGTGGGCTTGCCTAAAATGGATCGCTTTCTATCGACTTCAACTCATTATCTAGAAAGATGATCTAGGAATCGTCAGTACCTTGAGATCTGCATGCCTCGATGGCAGGTTTCTCACCTTTGATGACAGTTTACATCATTGACTTTCGATCAATGGATCCCATGACATGTTTGACATCAACACATCTTATCACATCTCATGGATTGTACTGAGTTCTTTGAGAGCCATTGTCATTATTGGTGGTTTCTCTCACGCTTGTTAACAGTTTACATCATTGACTAGTAATCAAGTGGTTTCTACCATGTTCGACTTAGACACATTCAATCGCATGGATAGAATCGTACTGTTTCGGGACGTAGAAATGAAGACCCTAGATCTAGTTTCCACCATCCAGGCTGCGAGGAATTTTGTATTCATTATACTATGGACTATTCATAAAAAAATGGTTGCATCCATACTGTGTCCACATGTGTCTGTACTTATGATGTGTTACGGTATCATTCCTATATCAGAGCAGTAGTTAGTTTTCTTGTTAGTTTTCAGTATCTTAGTCAGTTTTTTATCTGAGTATGGGAATGCCTACCTCAGCGATGATATGATCTCATATATATATTTTGCATTGAATGTTTTTACAGGTTCCAACCGGGCTCTCCGCAAGATGATCCTCGAAATGATAAAGTACTTCACTCTTCCT
>APFE030124146.1:95343-110054 GCA_000404065.3 Pinus taeda
ATCCAATCACTGGTGGTGCTCCCTATACGACACCACTGCACGGGCTACCCTACATAAGAACCTCCTAAAAGGTCCTGGGACCGCAACTACATAGCGCTGAAGCCTGATAGGAATATCATCTATGGTTGTCTCTAGTATATCTGTCATCAGACGCTCTAGATCCTGCTCCAACTCAGCTAGCGTCTCTACAGTCGCGTCCTGTGGGGCCGGTAGCGGTGCAACTGGATGTCTCCTCTCAAAAGGCCGGAGATCAGCTGGACGGCGTGGGCCTACATCTGCATTTTGAAAATTTTACTGTCAGTTTTGAAACGATGTTTAAAAACAAAAATATAGATAATTTAAAACACTTGTGAAAAATGAATATACCTCCGTCACCCCATTGTTCTCCCTGTGGAAGAACCATGTCCGGATCTCCATGAAAATCCATTCCGGCATAAGGAAAATCTTGAATGGCAAAGACCTGGTTCTCTAACCAGTGAAAGTAACCTGCAGGAAATCGGATGACTTCCGCTCCCTCATCAGGATGCCGGGCCATAACTGCAACCCATCGCATCAACTTCGGCTCCCGAGGAGGCCCAACCCCAACTGTGAGCTGTTGTGGGATCAACATAGGAACTCTCTCTAAGGCAAAGCTCCAACCAAAACCCATATCCAAAAGTCTTTGATTGTCCGTTCTTTGCCCTAGTTAACTGGCCCTTCATATTGGCCAGTACAGCATCGCACCAGTTGAAAATGGTGCCTCGGTAGCAATCTATCGCCATTCGCATCTGGGACTCGGTGGCTATGTGTAAAGCGGTTGCGCCGCAAAGTCTGGTAACTGTGAATGCTATCACCATAAGTTCAGGCCGGGATATGAACTTTATTTCTATCCCCTTCTCCTGGTTTTGGTTGTTGCACCACTCTAGCTGGAGGCTAGCAAGGGATTGGCCACCCGGCCTAGTCCCGAATAGAGATAGGTGTTCGCCCCTGTTGGGCAAACCAATGAGAAAATATATGTCGGAGGCCTCTATCTCGAGCTGGTGGCCTCCGATGTAAAAACATTGATCCTGAATGTTCCATCTCTCGACCAGCCACTCCAGAAATGGCACCTGGGCCCTCATGCCAGGTATGACCCAGTATTTATAAAGACTGCATGTTCTCAACGCATCAATGGTAGGTTGATGATTCAGCGCGGCCGAATCAACATCTTCGTGCTCTCTTTCATGCCAATCAAGCATGGTGGGAAATATACACACCAAAAAATAAGCTTTAGAAATCATAAAATAAAAGATTGATGGTTTAATTTGAAAGTTGGGGTTTGAAAGTGCGCTTTGCACGGGGTACGCGCCCCGCCTTCAGAAACAGAGCGTGGGTACGCACTTGGTCTGAAGGTAGGTTGCGTACCCCAACCTTTTTCCCTTTAAGGAAAAATTCGGGGTACGCAGGTTACCCATGGGCGACCTGTGTACCTCGAGGAGCGCATTCTAAAACCCCAAAGCCCCCAAAAAATCAAATAAGGCTAAAATTAAAATTCTAA
This sequence comes from Pinus taeda, assembly GCA_000404065.3. Lineage (NCBI taxonomy): Eukaryota > Viridiplantae > Streptophyta > Pinopsida > Pinales > Pinaceae > Pinus > Pinus taeda. The sequence goes on from APFE030124146.1 coordinate 96,860, forward strand.
ATGGATAAAATGAAGAGGAGGATGTTGTGGATTACCTGAAAGAGACGGCGCTCGATTTTGACGGTCGGATTCTCTGCAAAGTCCACGGGAAGTTTCTTGGCAAAAGCCCTTTTCTCTCCCTCAACAGTAAAATGGTAAAAATGACATGGTAAAAAGTCTTTTTATAGGTTTTTTGGATGAATAAATACTAAATTTGTTTATTTTTCACCATGGAAGGATGTTTTTCAATGTATTTTTGCCTATCTTAAACATGTATGAGTAATGTGTTGTTTTTGTGTAGGACAAAGGGATTTTCAGGGAAACTTGTCATTTTTCACGAACCAAAACATCAGAGTCATCTTTTAAGCCCTTTTCTGACTCCTAAAAAATGAAAAGATTGCCGAGCGCTTTTACACTCGTTAAAATGGAATTAAAAGACGGTCCCCTTACAGCCCTTTTCTGACCGAAAAAACAGGAAAAATTGCCGGATTTTTGTCGTTTCAAATTCGATACTGGAAATAAAACGACGTGTCCTTGATCGCTTTTTACTTTTCAGGTCAAAGACAATAACTATGAAAATATCCTTGGTCGCAAGATCAAGCGGTTCTCCTAGGTATTATTTTATACTTTTTCGGGCTTAGGAGACACAAAATTACGAAAAAGTCCAATCTGGAGTCTTCTAAGTTTTTCAGACTCTCTAAATATGAAAAACACCGAGTTTCTCCTATACTGGACTCGTTAAAATTTCACAGTAAAGGACCTGTTCTATTACAAACAGGAACGGACCACTCCTTCTTAGGGTTCGAACCAAAAACTAAGTTGGACTCATCCGAAGGATGAGCTTACAAACAAGCATATGTTATCCTCCTCAAGCTTGTAAAAAATAAAGAGGTACTTGCCAGAAATGGTGGGGGAAAAATGAGAAGAATGAGCCTATTTGATATCCTTTTGCTTTAGAAAAAAACCTTACTACCACTCTTGAACACGACACTTATTCATTCGCCTAGGTTGGGAAATCCCTTGCCTCACAGTTGACCAAATCATTGACATTCTTTAGCCGGGTTATGGGAGTCGACTTTGAGTCATTATTACCAAACCATATGTTGTGTCGTTATGTGTTCAAGAGGTCTGTAAACAAAATATTCAACCGCAAAATACCTATCATCCATTGTGTCATCCTTGAGTCAGTCCTTGTAGCAACATTTCTTCAACTTAAACTATGATTTCGTGTTGTGGGCTCGCCTGTGACGAGTCGCTTTCTATCGACATCAGTACATTATCTAGAAAGTTGACTTAGAAATCGTCAGTACCTTGAGTTCTGCATACATCAATGGCAGGTTTCTTGCCTTCGACGTCAGCTTTCATCATTGAATTACGATCGAAGGATTCCATGAAATGTTCGACACCGACTCATTCATTCACATCTCATGGATTGTGCTGGGTACTTTGAGAACCATTGACATTACTGGTGGTCTCTCTCACGCTTGTTAACAGTTTACATCATTGACTGGAAATCAAGTGGTTTCTACCATGTTCGACATCGACTCATTTATTCACATGGCTAGAATAGTACCAATTCGGGAACAGAAATGAAGACCCTGGATCTAGTTTCTACCATCCAGGCTGCGAGGAGTTTTTGTATTCATTATGTTGTAGACCAATCATAAACAGATGGCTGCGTCCATACTGTGTCTACATGAGTCTATGATTATGATGTACTGCGAAATCATTCCTGTATCAGAGTAGTAGTTACTCTGTTAGTTAAAGTTTTTGATCTGAGTATGGGAATGCCTACCTCAGCGATGATATAATCTTATACATGTATTTTGTGTTGAAAATTGTAGGTTCTGACCAGGCTCTCCACGAGATAATCCTTGAAATGATAAAGTACTTCACCCTTCTTAGATGATATAAAACCCTTATCTATTACAGGCTTCGCACTTTAGGGGGCAATCTGTTACACTGAAATTTGTCACCATGACTATCTGCAGTTAGTATGGCTCCATCAACAATCATAATATCCTCCTTGGAAAGCCTTATACCTCTGCTCTCCATGTCAAACTTCAAGAAAGAGAGAAAGTCTTTAAAAATCATGTTTATCTCTGGGTACGCAAGTTCTCTCTACCTTACTTGTGTGTACGCACTCCAAGTTCATTATACCTGCATACTTGTACGCTCTGTATGTCAAGGGTTGGGTGCGTACCCCTGTAAAGGTCAAATGGCGCGAGTTTCATCTTAAAAAAGTTACTTGTGGTCATTTCTAGAGCATTCTAGAATATTGTTTGACGTGTATTGAGTGCCTCCAGATGGTTCATGCATCCCTATGAAAGAGGAACTTATCCCATCAAGAGAGGAGCTACCACATCCAAAAGAGGGAGTATCCTATTGATGTTGGACCTGAATAACTTCCTCTAGAACACTATAAATACTGGCATTGGGCCAGAGGAGGGGAGGTTGAAAGCTGAACATTCCAAAGGGTAGATGCTGCTGGAATTAGTACTTCCTTGTAGAAGCTTGTGGGGAGAGATTACCATCCTTTCTTGTTTCATTTGGAAGTGGGCGAGCTTGTCAAAGTAAAGGAAAACTCTTGCTGGACCCTGGGAGGAACTTGCACAACACCAAGGCTCAGGTTGTAATGGTTTCTTTTGTTTCCTATTAATCCAAATAAGTCCATTCTTCTCAATGATTTGTTATTAATGAATTGTTTCATATACTCCTTGGTCTATATGTTGAATATGTTTTGTTTTATGAGATATTCAGGTACTATGCAATCGTTTGATTGTTAGTGAATGCAGGTTTCGAAGTGAAGGATCCTCCTACACTTTAGTAGGATCCTTTCAAGGTGCTTTAAGTGGTCTTCTTCCCTTTTTGAAAAAACTGTGATGTCATCAAGATAAACCTCCACTGATTTGTCCTTTTCTTCAGCAAAAGCAATATCCATTGCTCTCTGGAAAGTGGCTCCCGGGTTCATGAGGCCAAATGGCATCTTTGCATACATGAATGTTCCCCATGGTGTGGTGAAAGATGTTTTCTCCTGATCATTTGGGTGAACAAGAATCTGATTGTACCCTGAGAAACCATCAAGCATATACATCCTTTGTGAACCAACATTGTTTTGCAGAATGAAATCCATTTTGGGGAGGGGGTAATTATCTTTCAATGAAGCTTTGTTTAAGTTTCTGAAGTCTATACAAATTCTGATCTCTCCATTCTTTTTTCTGACTGGTACCAAATTAGCAAGCTAATTTGAGAATCTGATTGGAACAATAATCTTAGCATCGAAGAGCTTTTTCACTTCTTTTTCAATCAGTGGCATTAGAAGAGGATTAATCCTTCTTAACTTCTGCTTAAAAGGCTTTTCATTTTGCTTAATAGGAATGGTATGCTGTATGATTGAAGAGTCATATTGTTTCAAGTCAGCATAACTCCATGCAAAAACATCAAAGAATATTTTCATCATCTCAACATATTTAGTCTTCATATCAGCTGAAAGGAATTTTGAAATCTTGACTATCTTAGGCACAACCGAGTCTCTTAAATTGCAGTTTTCTACTTCCTCCTCATTAGCTTGTAGTCTTGGTGCTTTGAACACATCATTTTGATCAAATAATTTCTCAAGAGGAATAAGGCCCTTAGGAATTAAGTTGTTTTGTAATTGTAAGACTTCAGAACTTTCCTTTGACTCAATTAACATATTCTGCTGATCTATCTGATTGTGTTCAAACTCCTCTTTTAATTCAATGAAGTTCCTTACATGTTGATCATCTTCAAAAACTTGCCAATTTGTAATATTATCTGGTATGACTGGTCTATGGTGAACCTCCACTTCATAATTTTCAGAAGAGTGCTTAGGAATGATAAAAAGACTGGCAGAAACAACAAGAGAGTCTGCAATAGAGTTTTGATCTCTAGTTTTGATGCTAAAAGAATAGGATTGAAATTTTTCCAACATCTCCAATACTAAGTTTCTGTATGCTCCCATCCTTGTATCTTTAGTTTGATATGCACCTTCCACTTGTTTAATTACTAATTCAGAATCTCCACAAACAACAATGTTTTTAGCTTTCAATTTTATCAAGGCTTCCAAACCTAAAATCAGAGATTCGTACTCAGCCATATTGTTGGTACAATCAAAGTTTAATTTGTATGAGAGAAACTTATTTTCTTCAGTTGGGTTAGTGATCCAAATCCCAACTCTTGCCCCTTCTTTTCCTGCTGATCCATCAAAGTATAATGACCAGCAGCCCATGATGTCTCTTTCATCTCGTTGCTGCCCTTCTTGATACTGATTTTTCGCAGGTTCATCTTGTGATTCTCTTCCAACTGATTCATTGAAAAGGATAGCTGATCCAAGACCAGTATCAAATGAATAAATAGGAAAATTCTGAGGCTTGTCTTTGCTGCTTACCATGTAGGCCATCCTTGTCTCGCGATATAACCTTCTTTGTTCACCAAACACTGGGATGGTAGCATATGTAAGATCCATCTGCATTGTGCCCTTGATTTTTGCTGCCCATGACCTTGAAAGAAGCATTCCAAACTTTGGTGGAATGTTTGCAACAACAATGTCCATAACAATTGTTTTTGCTGGAATTTGTGTGAGCCCCACAACAACATCCTTTATCAAACCAATGCATTGGACTCTTTTTGAATCAAAGGAAAATAAATCCTTATATGGCCTAGTTACCTCTAACCCCAGTATTTCCATGATTACCTTAGGCATGAGATTATGTGATGCCCCCGATTCTAACATAGCATTATGTAGAGTCATATCATGAATGCTAATGCTTATGTAGAAAGGAGGAAACTCTTCGTTCTGTTCATCTTCAAGTCTTGGTCCCAAATAGATAACAGGATTATCTTCTTGTACATTGAGGATGTCAGCCACTCCTGGTTGTGAATTAAGCATTTCAACAATTTTGCTTCTGTATTTGTCTACCTTGAGAATTTCATTAAAAGGGACTGATATCTTAATTTTTGCAATCTCGTTCTCAAGATTAAAAACAGAAGCAGTCTTGTCAATTTCTTTAGGAGGAGAAAGAATTTGAATATCCTTTTTGACAAGAGGAGAATCATCCTTACCTTCAACCACCTTTGAGTTTTCCTTTTTATCTTCAACTGTCCCTGAAGTATCCTTCTTGGGCTGGGCTTTGTTTGTTGTAATAGGAACATTTCTATTCCTAAGATTGTATTGCTTTTGCATCTCAAAGATAGCATGCTGATAGCCCTTAAAAAAGTCTGAAGGCTCTTCTCCTGATTTAATCATACTGGACTCATCATGTTCCTCCTTAGTCAAGAAAATCCCTGACATTTCTTCATCAAAACAATGGATTGATTCCTCAGGAACTTCAGGCTCATCTTCTTCATCTACCAAATTTTGTTGGAAAGGAGGTCTCACTGGAGGATCTGACTGTTGATTTCTGTTCTCTCTTGGCCTTTGCTAATTCTGAGGTCTTCTGAACTGAGGGTTCCTGAATTGAGGTTCCTGCTGTGCTGGGGAAGCAGAAGCATTCCCAAGAGCTAGTCGGTCCATCAATTTCTCCATGGTTTTCATCATTGTTTCAAATTTGTCTTCTGGAGTAGATGTAGAAGGTTTCTCTTCTTCCTTCAGCTTAGCTTTTGCCATTTTTGATTTCTTAGCCGCAATCATATTGACCTCTACCTTAATTGCATCATTTTTCATGTCAGCAAGAGAGGTAGAATCTCTTTCTCTAAGTAAGAGAGAGAAATATGAATCAAATGATTCAGCATATCTCAACTGTGCCAAAGCTCCAGGAGGTTTCAAATGAGCTGGAATAGAATTGTATATTTTATTAAACCTCTTAGAGAAGTTTTGGACAGTTTCCTCTGGAGCTCTTCTAAGATTGTTGTATTCAGTAAGGGCTTGGACAGGGTTGGTTCTGTTTCCCCATTTCCTTAGAAATCTGTCTTCAAATTCTACCCAACTATGAATACTTCCGGCTCTAAGGGCTTTGAACCATTTTCTGACTTCCCCAATGAAAGTTTGAGCAAACAATCTTAGTTTTACATCTTCATCATCAACTTCTTCCCTGTCAACAAAATCATTGAACCTATCCACATGTTCCTCTGCTGTAATATTTTCATCTCCTCCCCATGTTGGAATCCTGGCAGCATATTTGCTAGGAAGATCATGTAAAACAGTAGGGAGAGCTAGTGGAGCATACCTAGCAGGTATAGCCATAGTGAATGGAGGATCAGTGATAACAGGTATTGTATGACCAGTGGGACTAGAACTAGTGTGGAATAATGTCTGAGGACTATTGGGACTGGCAGAGGCAGAAGATAAGGTATTAGTGCGAAAAGGACTATTTGGACTTTGCAACCCACTGACAAAAGAACTCCAATTTGGGAGGGGTAAACCAGTTTTGGATTTGAGAAAAACTTCAAAAGGATCAATCTCTTTGAGTTGTTTTAAATCCTCTTCCTCTAACAGTAATTCTGAGGTAACAACCTCCCAAAACTCCTCCTTATCTTTTTGTGACACTAAAGATGAAGTATTAATGCCTCTCTTTTGTAAATCTAAAATAATTCCAATAAGTTCTTCTTCGTTCTCAGACCTCAACAATACGTCATGAATTTTATCATCTACAATTTTGTCTTCAGGACTTCTAGAAAATTCAGGGAACAAAGATTTCGAAAAAGATGAAGTACCTGGTATTTCAGGAAATCTTTGCCTGCTCCTTGAGATGGTGTTTGGATTATCCACAGGAGTAGGTGGGTCTGGGTCAGGATTACTCCTTGTATATCTTCCTTTCGAAGCCACCTTTTTTAACTTTAAGATTGTATGGAGTCACCAAGGTAGAATGCAGCCTCGAAAACTTTTTGAGCTCCTGCTACCTTCAGAAGTTCAGCTTCTTGATTTCGGGAATGAATAATCTTCAGGCTCCTGGCAGACGCACCAAAATGTTATATCAAAATCAGGTCCTGATAGGCTGCTGGGCAGGTTGACTCTAAGTAACTATTTCAAACCTACTTTAGGCTAAGGCTTAGCCTCCTCAACCTGAGAGGGCTCTCTCAAAAGGGGTTAATGATTTTGACTATAGATAAGATGGCTAACTCTTGTAAGACAACTGTGAAAAGTATGAATGGTGGAAACACATTAACAACTATCCATTGGGATTATGGAGTCAATAACATCTCAGTATAGCAATAAATTCAACCTTACATAGAAGTCAAGGCATTCAGCATTTAAACATTCAGAACATAAACTCATAACCACACAGTTTATAAATGTATACAGGAAGTCAGAGCACATTCAGTGAATTCTGAGTGATTATACATCCATACCACTGTAAGAATTGGAAAAAGAACAAAATCACATATTCTGAACATAAAGATCCCTCATGAATCCTGAGAAGTAAAGCCAAACTTGTATTACTGAAACAGAGTTTTACATAAGCCAAATACCAACCTTTTTCCATAAAATTTCCAACCCTGATTTCATTGCTGTTTCAGCTATATATAGAGATCTTATTCTAACTAATCAAGATTCCTCCTCAAGCATGAGGGGAATTCGAAAACTACTTCTATTACTAACAACTCTTAAACTCTAACTACTTTAATAAATACAACATAGTGTTGACTGGAGTTTTTTAGAGATCTAAATCAACTATGACTCTAACTCCATATTACATGCATAATGGCCTTAATTAAGATGATTCCTTTCTTTGACATCTGGTTCTCTTTCAGTTTGGCTGAGATGGGTGTTTAATGCTCCATGTTGACCTTGAACGCTGTACCTTCTCCACTGTCCAGAAAAATTGGGAGCCTATCCTTGCTTCTCGACTTTATGGTCTTCAAATCTTCATGAGTCAGTTTTTAATTGTTGTCCCTCTAAATATGACGGTGGCCACGTTGTGATGTGCTGTCCACTATTATGAAACCTGATTTGATGATGTGTCATCTACTATTTTTAAAACAAAAGGGAAAACGCATTCAAGCTGTCTGATGCACGCTTTCAATTCTCTTATGATATGACAAAATGCCACTTTTTGATTCAAATCCTTTATTTCCACTTGTGATATTCTGATTGGTTGTTGTAACTTCAGGTGTTCTCATTGTATACAACTGTCCTTCAAAATTTTCCCGCTTCAACTTCAAAACTGCTTGATTTAAGTTGAAATCATCACCTTCAGCAGTTTCGTAGCGCGCTACGAAACTGCTGAGTTGTTTAAAAAACTTGTTTTTAACCTGAGACCTTTATTAACCGAGTACTTTGATTGCCAAAAACTTCTTTAGACTTTCGAAATGCTGAATAGGAATTTAGATTTATTCATAAATATAAGGTCAAGCAAACTTATCAAAATTTTTGAAACAAAATCTTACTTGAAATGTAAACTCATTTAGCAGGTCCTTTAAGCTGGTTTAGCTGCACCTTCAGATCTTCAATTTGTTTTTTCATAACCTTATTACCAGCTCTTAGTTGCATATTGATCATTTTGATGTACTTGGCTTCTTTGATTGCTGGTATTGTCCAGGTGTGAAATTGTGTATTGCAATCAACCACTTCTACAGCTGCATTCTCTTCCCATAGAGTTTTATTTCTATAATAGTTTGCTTGTATGACTGCATGTCTTCTAGCAGCTTTCTTCAATTTGGCAATCTCATGCTTAGCTGATTCCAATTGGCTCTTCAGGTCTGCTATATTGTCTTCTTTAGATGTAATGACTGTTTTGCCTGTGTTCTTCTTTTGCCAACGTTGTGTCCCTTTCCCTGTTTCCTCTGTTCTGGGCAATGCTTCCTGTACTTGCTGGAATCTCCTTGTCATAGGTCTTCTAGGTTTAAAAACAAACTCTTCAGCCGGCTCATCAAATTTAAGCCTTTTTGAGGCCTTGGCTTTCTTGGTGCTTTCTTGTTCTAACTGTATCAACTCAATTTGAATTGGTTGAGACTACTCAAAATCAATAGCCTGTAATAAGTCATTTAGACTTCCCTTGGACACTGGACTTTCTTCAACTGCTATAGCTTTACCTTTTTCCTTATTTATCTAGCTTCTTGTTCTTATCCTTGGGACTACTTCAGATGTGCTTGTTTCAGGTACAGTCTTTTTACCCTGAGCTTTTCCTTTAGTTGATTGCTGAGGTTCATCTTGGATGATGAGTGGCTTCACTTGTTTCCTTGCTTGTGAGTTTGGAACTCTTTTAGCTCTTGCTTCTGTTTGGAGCTCAGCTATTGTAAAATCTCGTGCAGGTTGAGGAGTGAGGCCAGTCTGGCTTTTGAAGCCAGCCATAAAAATGAATGAATTCCAATCTCTGTTTACCTTTTGAAGGCCATCTAAAACCAGTAGTTTGATCAAAACCATTGTGATGCAACGAGGTTCACAATCCTCTTTCCTCAGTTGTACCTTATCACACATCTTACTCAAACTACGGAAAAGATAAAAAGGTAAGTCTATGGAGACCTTCCCTGTGAAATGCAAAAGGAGTTTAAAATGGTAAGAGTAAACCTTGTTATATCTTCCTTCACAAGTCAAATATTTCTGTATGCAGGTGAGTAAATGAGCATAATATTCTTTGACATAACTCTTGGGCACTGCCTTACTTAAATCTTCATTTACAAATTCATCCTTCAAGAACTTCTTGCAAGGATTCATGTCAAACTTGAAATTTTTAAACCATTTCTCTTGTCCTCATGGGATCTCTGTCACAGTAGATATCACATCTGGCGAAACCTGCAATTCTATCATGGCTACTTTTGAATTCAAGCATGTGAAGTTAAGTGCAAATTCTTTAGTTACCTGTGCGTGTCCTTGTAACTTTTTGCAAAATTTCCAGCACCCGGCCTTTTTGAATGCTTTCTCCACCTCTTTATTTCTCAGCGTTATATCTAAGCCTTCAGGTTCGGTCCTTAGACATTTGCCGGATCTGTGTTCCTTTTTCTCCATTGATTCTTCCAAATCTTACCAAACAATGACTACCACCCTCCGGTTGGAATTGTGATTCAGCTTCTGTTTGAATTTAGCCTCGCTTGATTATCTTTGTAGTTCAAATTTTAAATTTTTCCGTTTAAAATATCTCAAGTTGTAATCTTGCAGATTTTTCATTCATGCAAGACTTACAACCATCATTAAGATTTATGCACAGTAGTCCTTCTTGGGAATGATGATTCGTGCGTATCAACAGATCTAGTGGTGGTGATAGTGGCAATGAGTGGTGAAAGGTGATAAGAGGGGTACATGAGCTGACATGAGAAGACACGGCCTATGACTCACCTAACGGACTTGACATTTCGGGAAAAATTCGCTGCAAAATGTACGAATCCATGATTTCGCAGCACTGACAGTTTTAAATTTGAATGATGCACTGCGAAACTGCCTAATCGAGATTGTGCTGTGAAACTGCCTAATTGGGATTGCACTGCGAAAACACTTTAGTGGTGTATATGCGCTGCGAAATTGCCTAATTGGGATTCCGCTGCGAAAAAACTTTAATGGTGTATATGCGCTGCGAAATTACAAAAAGGTTCGGTGACTGACACAAGATAACATGTGACTATAAAACAATGGTGGATGGAGGGGGACCAATGGAAGCTGAGAATAATTTGACTAAAAAAACCTCTTCAAAACTTCAGAATCTAAGAGAAGAAAATTAAAACAACAATAGACTAGCACTGACCTTTGTCATCGGGCTGGGATGAAAAGTTACATATATCAGTTTTAGTTCTAAGTGATAACAGGGCTATTCAATACATATTTTCCCATGGATAGCTTTATATTATGGCACTTTCGAGAGAAATTTATGGTTCCTCCACTTGCAACCATCACTTGACACTCTGGTGCTAGATATAGGAATAAATTCATTCCTTGGCTATCTTACAATGAAAAAAATTATGGGTACTTCCTGAATCAATCAACACTATTACCTTTCTCTTATTGAAATGTCCCTCTATCTTGATAGTTTGAGGAGTGGTAATTCTAGCTAATGCATTACAAGATATGGTCATGTTATAGACATTTTTGGGCACTACAACCCCAATCATAAATGTCCATAAATTGAGGGCTCCTAAGTCCCTAAAAGTGTTGCTTCACTACCTAAAGGAACAAGGTCAGCTGATTACATCATCTCCCAGAAGTTCTCCACAGAAAACTGCCCAGAAATGGTCAAAATTGGACCATACTGAATGCCCAGTGCAGAGGGTGCAATGCATATCACCTTCCCAGTGTAAAGGGTGCGATGCATACTAGATGGCCCCTCTGTAGGGTGCGTTGGGCGAGAATGGAAAAATGGCAGAGACAGTTTGCGAGGTGGAAGATCGTAGAAACTTCCAAAAACTTCCCCTCTGACACTTCCCTCTCTGATTTCAACCAGGGATGAGTAAGAGATCATCAATCTCCAAGTGGAATCAAGAACTATCAGAGAGAGAACACTAATCAAAATCCCAGAAGCTGACTCACCCCCCTACAATCATCTATATATGGATCCCTCATCATAGAGATCTAGAGGCTCGATTCTTGTATCTTGTAGAGAAGTGTTGTTGGTTTTCTGGTGTAACATCATAGTGTTGGGTGATCTAAGCTTTACTTGAGGTGAATAAGGGATTTCTTGCTGGAGGATGATGCTGGGTCAGAACAATTATTTGTATTCGGTTGTCGATTCGGTCCCACCTCCAAGAAACCTAGTCATTTCCTTCGATTGGAATCTACTAGGCAGACCCCATTTACCAGCTAGTATATCATTCCGAATCATTGTACAAGCTTATAGAATGGTCATAGTTAATCATAGATGAAGGGGCTTCTGTGACTATCCTTTCCTCAACTGCTTGGAAAGCGCTTGGTTCGCCATCTCTTTTGCCTGAAATGAGAAATCTGACAGGCTTTGACAAAGGAACCAGTCGACTGTTAGGGATCCTTCCCAATGTGCCCATTACTTTGAGAAGGAAAACCATTCACATGAATGTTATGGTAGTCCAAGGACCCCTAGATTATAATCTACCACTTGGGCATGACTATATTTATTGCATGGGAGTCGTCGTCTCCTCACTCTTTAGAGTAATGTGTTTTCTGCATGAAGGGAGAGTGGTCAAGCTCGTTGACCAGCTGTCATTCCCCGGTTCACACATAGCAAATAGTCAAATGCCATCCCTAAATGGTCTTTTCATGCAAGGAATGTCTCATCGATCTCTAGTCTGTCCACCTAATGAGCGCGAGTGATTCGGGAGGATATGGCTGAAACCCAGGGGGCATGCACCTTGGCCTACTTCGGCAGGGAAACTCTAGGTATAAAGTAGGTTTCCACGGAGGAAGATGACTAGTCCGACACCCGTCCTAACAGGAAAAGGGAGTTAGACCAGAATAAGATTCCCTCGTCAAGGTTAGGAGGTTGGGATTTAGAACCACCCTGGTCCAAATGGACTAAGCCAGGAAGTGTTGCTATCTGCGATGTGGATGGAAACTATATTGCGAAAGCAGGAACTTCTATATGGTAACCTGGAAATTTTTCATTATACCTGGGGGCATGCAAACCTTTTTGCATGCAAGCAAAGAGCAACCATTTATTGGTCGTTTCCTAACTTGCATAAAGAAAGGATCCGGGGCAAAGATTTAAAAGGTGCAAGCTCCATAAAAAATGGCATGTGAGATGAGATATCCTTATTATATGACTGGCACGAGTAGTTTTAACGCGGAATTCAAGCTCGTTAAAAAATAAACATAAGCAATGAGCAAATGTTTCCCCCAGAGTTTAAGCTCATTAACAAATGAACCGATCTCCGGTAAATAACCATTATGAATGCATTATCATCAGCTTTTGAGCCTTGGTCGTGTTCTCATCATCACCTCCACTCTGTTTTAGCCGATCATTCGCCTCCATTTTATTGTTTACCCCTTTCGAGGAACATCTACGAAGAGTGATTCTGTTAGCCATCCTTGTGACACTGTCGTGATTAGAAAATTCCAAACCTTACCTAGAATCAGCCACTACTCGAAATCATCACTCATTCCTCAGAAAACGAGTCTCCTTTAAGCTCTTTTCAACTGACTCGTAAAATATGGAAAGACTGCCGAGCGATTAGCCTCTCCTGCTCGTTAAAGTCATCGGAAGTGCTATCCCTCCTCTAGATTTTAATCTTGTTGGACTTGAGGGATTATTACACAAAAAGATCGAGCACTTGTCTTGTTTGGCTTGTTAAAACTATCGAAAATTCATCCCTTTCGTATTATTTTACGCTTTTTCAGACTTAAGGGATTATATGACGAAAA
>APFE030124152.1:0-10366 GCA_000404065.3 Pinus taeda
TCATGCACAAAACCATAGGTGGGTCTGCCCAACCTAACATAGGGTCCAAAACCAAAATTTTACGGGGCGCTGCCCCGGGCCCCATAAAGTGGGGTTACGAGTAACCCTCAAACCCCCTGTTAACTATGTGGAAAGAATATAACACAACCCAACAATCTCCCACTTGTTGTTTTCTTTCCACAGGGGGCCACAGGAGAGCTTAGTCATTTTTCCAGCCCTGAAACGCCATTGTTTCTCTACACCAAGAGAACTTCTCAGACCTCATAGATTTTTTCAATGCATCTGCAGTATTCTTCAAAGTGTCCACCTTTACCAGCAACACCTTTTTGTCTTCTATCATATCCCTCACAAAGTGATACTGAACATCAATGTGCTTTGTCTTTGAATGATAAGCAAGTTTCTTTGCCAAGAAAATTGCACTTTGGCTGTCACAGTCTATCCTTATAGCTCCCTCTACTAACCCCAACTTGAACACAATCTCTGCAACCAAACTGCTTCCTGCCTTGCATGAGTGGCTGCCATGTATTCTGCCTCTGTAGTTGATAGTGCCACTACAGATTGTTTCTTACTCATCCAACTGACTGCACCTCCAAATAGGTTAAACACATACCCACTTGTAGATCTTCTCTGATCCAGATCTCCAGCCCGTCTGCATCAACAAATCCATGAATATCCAACACTCTGTCCAATCCTAGTCTTCCTTGGTAGCACAAACCATAATCACTAGTGCCACACAAATACCTGAAAACCCGCTTCACTGCTGTCTAGTGCTCCTTCCCTGGTTTTGGACTAAACCTGCCTCAATACTCCCACTGCATGTTTGCAATGTCTGGTCTAGTACAGACCATGCGCGTAACAATCAAAGCCCTACCAGACTGCACTTTGCATATGGACGCGGGACATGTCCCTCTTCCCTTCTTAGGTGTCTGGGACACTGTTCAAACAGAATAACCTCACACCTAAGAATAACCTTCACGGTTTATTAATCCTGCATACTCAAACCATCTGCAATATTTCGACATACTTCCTCAGTTTACCAGAGCCTTCTCTGCCCGATTCTCTTTTTTAATTCATGCCCAAATATAGTGTGCAAGCAAATGATATCTTTCATGCGAATTGGAGGACAATTGGTCTTCAATCTTGGATAATTTCTTTGTCATTTCCAACCCAACAACATATCATCTCACATACCAACCAGATAAACATACATAACGGTCCTCAATTAATTTTAAAATACAACCACAATGATACTGATTTGGCTTCGGTGAAACAATCCCCGTATAAATGTATCAAATTTCTGATACCACATCCTTGGTGACTGTTTTAACCCATACAGAGACTTCTTTAACTGCATACTAGTTCTTTCTTACCCTTCACCGCAAAGCCTTCAGGTTGCTTCATGTAGATTTCCTCTTCCAAATCCCCGTGAAGAAATGTTGTCTTCACATCCATCTGTTCTACCTCAAAATCAAAAGCGGCAGCAACAGATAAAAGTAATCTAATAGAAGTTACCTTGGCAACAGGAGAAAAAATATCACCAAAATCAATTCCCGGCACCTGGGAATAACCTTTTGCTACCAACCGAGCTTGGTATTTCTCCACCTTCCCTTCTGCATTTGTCTTCTTCTTCTTCTTGAACACCCATTTGTTGCCAATGGGTTTCCTTCTAGCCGGCAACTCCACCAGATCCCAAACCTCATTTTTGTGCAAAGATGCCATTTCATCAACCATGGCCTCTTTCTAGATTTTTCCATCCTATGAATCTACTACTTCCTTAACAGTTCTGGGATCATCATCAGTAATAGATAAAGAAAAATTTGAATAGAAAGTAGATGGACTATACCTTTCTTGCTGCCTTATTTCTTGAACTAATCTTCTCACACCCAGAGTTTGTGGCTCTTCATCTTCTGATTCCTCCTCTGCTGTAGAGTCTGATTCTTCCTGCTTTAGCTCAAACTCTATCTTTTGAGGTTCCTTTGGTTGGAGTTCATGTTTAATAACATCCTTCACCTCTCTGAACACCACGTCTCGGTTGTACACAACCTTCCTTGTTACTGGGTTCTAAAGCTTATAACCCTTTAAACCATCCTTATATCCAATAAAGATGCACTTTTCAAATTTACTATCCAACTTGGTTTGTTTCTCCTTTGGAACATGTACATATGCATCACATCCAAATACCCTCAAATGTGAAAGAGAGGGTTTCTTACCAGTCCATACCTCTTTTGGAGTCTTATCCTCCAGCGCTGATGAAGGTGATCTATTGACTAGGTAACATGCTGTCTCAACTGCCTCTACCCATAATTCTTGTCCTAACCCAGCACCATTGAGCATGCTTCTTGCCCTTTCCATCAACGTCTTGTTCATTATTTCTGTAACTCCATTTTGCCGAGGTGTATATGGAGTAGTCTTCTGATGTGCTATACCACAAATCTTACAGAATTTTTCAAATTCCTTATTGCAAAACTCTTCACCATTATCTATCCTCAACACTTTTATCTTCTTCTCTGTATGGTTTTCCACCAGAGCCTTAAATTCATTAAAGTTGTCAAAGACTTCAGATTTCTTCTTAAGGAAATATATCCATGTATTCCTTGAGAAGTCATCTAGAAATGATACATAGTACATAGACTTACCCAGTGATGGAACCTTCACAGGTCCAAACACATCATTATGCACAAGCTCTAATATTTGTTTCACCCTATTACCACCAGAGGGGAAACTCACCTGATTTTGCTTCCCATATACACATTTTTCACAGAAATCAAAATCTAGAAAGTTATTACTCCTACCTTTTACCATACCTTTACCATGAAGTATTTAAAGGCCCTTCTCTCCAATATGTCCAAGCCTTTGATGCCACAACATGGTCTTCTCCCTACAAACCACTAGATTTTCTACTCCACTTTCAGGAACCACAGAACTGTTGCACCCATCAACAACAGTGCTACCTTGTAGATTGTACAAAGTTCCACCCACATCAATACCAGTGCTCCTCGAACCATCTTGTAGGTATCCTTCTTGAACACTGTTTTTACACCTACATCATCCAACTTTCTTACAAAAATAATATTTTTGGCCAATGCAGGAATATGCATAACACCCAGAAGTGTTCTAACCCTTCCACCTTGCAACTTCCACTTTACTTTTCCACGACCAATGATTATAGCCTTCCTATCATCCCCCAATAAGAAATCATCACCATCATATTTATCATACTCACAAAACCACTCTCTATGGGGAATGAAGTGAAAGGATGCACTCGAGTCAATTAACCATGCCTCACGATGTACATGTGTACTTGAAGAAGCCAAGTACACATCCCCACCTTCATCTGAGGTTGTTTTCACCTCTGCAGAAGGAGCATCATCATATCCCTTTCCTTTATCAGGAGCTTTAGATTTACAGTCCCTTTTGTAGTGCCCTTCCTTTCTACATTTCCACCACACCACCTTTACAGGTTTTCCTGGAGATTTAGATCTCCCACTCGATGACTTATTTTTGTTTTTATTCTGGGACCATCCTTCTACAGACAAGGCATCACCATTCTGGCTCTCCATATTTTTACATCTCATCTCCTCCGTTAGCAAGGATAATAATATTTCATCAAACTACAAGGCAATTGCATTGCTATCTATTGCAATAACCAAACTATCCCACGAATTTGGTAGAGAACACAACAAACTAATGCCCTTATCTTCATCTGAAATTTTGATATCAACAGACGATAACTGACTTACCACGGTATTAAATGCATTCAAATGCTCTGTCACCGAGTATCCATCTTTCATCCTCAGGTTATATAGCTTTTTCTATAGGAATAGTTTATTCACTAGAGACTTAGATTGGTACAAAGTCCCTAACTTGTCCCACAAAGCCTTCACCATAGCTTCCATTGATACATCCAACAATACTGAATATGAGACACACAATCGTGTTGTGCTCTTTGCCTTCCAATCCAACTTCTTCCATTCTTCATCAGACACTCTTGTTGGTTTAGTACCCGGATCTACCGTGATCTAGTGATCTTTATCCACCAACAAAACCTCCATCTTGAGTTTCCACAACTCAAAACTTTGACCATTAAATTTCTCAATTTCTATCTTTCCACTGCTCGCCATATTTTTTCACCACCAGAATCGATCTCGAAGATCTCCCACTGAATGGGATCTACCACAGGCCCGAGTGAAACCCCTCAGCAATAAAGGCGTCCCCTTGAAGCCAAAATAGCTCCGATAACAAATGTAGGTTTTAACCCCGTACATAAATTACCTGCATATGAATTCTAAAACACATAAAATAATCAATGCGAGAGCATAACACATAAAACACATATACACATGTGTTAGCACCTAAATCTTCCTTAGGTTGAAGGAAGGAAAAATTTAGGGTAACCACAAACCACGCTCAGTCTGGTAGCTAGCCCTACCAGAACAGGAGAGGGCTCTCTATGGGTCACACTCAGTAAAAATACACAATAAAGCTTGAGATGACTCAAAATGAAATATTGATTTTAGGCTAGGTAAATAAATATGGAAATAAGAAGTAATTTTTGATAAATGACTGAGTTTCTGGGATGTATGGGACCAAACGAATAGCATGAGCATAGAATTTAACACAAAGGCACAGATTACTTCGTGAGGCAAGACAGGCAGAAAGTCTAGCAATTAAATTTGAAATAATGCAAAATGGAAAGATTGTTTAGGAGGGAAAAAAGGACATGAATACATGAATCCTTTTCAACAGAAGAAGAACACAGAACGTGAAACTTTCCCACAGGCAGAGCAATAAACATGAATTCTACCTTATCTTACTTAGAAAATTTCACTGGAAATGAATATGAATGAACTGTGAAACATAACAAAATACATATGAAACAGAAAGAGAATACATTTTCTACAATCACACCACATGAATCTCATGAACCAGAGCCACTGCCTTTCATTAATTCTCTGCCAAAATATACAATGAGTAGTTGGGTTTCTCTCCCACAGTCTCCCAGAAATTACAACCAACCCTTTGCAAATGTTTTTACATACAATAAATAGACGTTGCCATTGGGAAATGGAACGACCCAAAGTTGGGGAGTTTTTCAAATCATTACAAACTGGAAATGGAAAGCCAACCATTAGTGACAGGTGCAGCGTTACAAAAATGACAAAATGTTTGGGTGACTGCTTGCCTTCCTTTGCCACTTGGATAGAAGCCAACCTTTAGTGAAAATACTTTTTAAACTTTGCCTTAGGTGCAAAGAAAAATGTAGTGTAAATGAGCGGGCCCACTTGGAGAAAATCATGAATCGAAATGTTGTGGAGCAGAAGTGATTTTGGCCTTTGGGTCTCTTGGTGCCGCGCCCAAAACTATATGCGTCGCGCCACTTTGGAGGCGATTTTGAGGTACATGCTGAAGTCCAAATTGTGCTCAAGTGTTCTTTTTAGAAATCCTTGCCTATCTACTTTCCAACCCAAGTAGAATTTCTGAATTTGGTGCTCATTTTCCCCTCCAAAACTTAATTCTCCCAAGACTGCTTCCTATGTGTCAAAATAGGGGCAGAGAGGTCATTTTTTGAGTGTTTTTGACCTCCTGGGGACAAAAACCTTGCCCAAACTTCTTGCCCATGCACCAGAAGTCATTATTTTTCATGATGAATTCAAAAATGTAAACCTTTTGTGATTTGGAGCTCCCTATCATAAGCGTCGTGCTAGTGGCGCGGCGCACAGGGAGAAAAACCCTGTTTTGTGCACAAAAATTTGTCAAATGACCAAAATTGCCCCAAATTTTTTGAAATTTGGGTTGGAGATTCTCTATGAAGTGCTATGCTAGGCCATAGAGGCTTCAGCCAATATTCGAAGCCGATCTTTCTCTTTTTTCCTCTTTTGTCTTTTTCTCACTCTTCTCAATTTCGTCTTCAAATTCCTTATCCAAGCCTTTGAACTCATGTTCCGTGCCCTGTAGTGATAAACCATCCACCTCAATAATGTTTTGTCCTTGTCGGCCTTCTTTAGCAGTCTCTCAAGGTGGATGTTGATCCACTCAAGCCAAGACTCTCGGTCATTGTTAATCTCTTACTCTAATGGAGTGAGCTCAATCCTCCTCTATTGGGCAGGTCATCAATTCTCGCAAATGTTTTGTAGCTCTATGACCTCCTGTTGGTCTTCGACCTGTTTATTCCTCTGCTCCAAGTACCTGATAATCCACTTAGCCCTCTCCAAATTGAGAGACAAGGCTTGGATCTCCGTTTTCTGCTCCTAGATGGTCCTCCTAAGTTTGGCACTCTCCATATCTGTATCATCATCATGAATGAGGATGAAGTCGGCCTCTCGTTCACTTGATGGCCCCTCTTCATGCATGGGCCTCTTGCCCTGTCCTGTACCTATGTTGTCGATGTCAGAAGCAAGGCCCCTTCCACCCCGAGTGCAGATAACACTCGCTTTGCTGCTGCGAACAAATGTCTACTGCCCCTCTGATAGGTGATGAATACCGGCATAGTAGTGGTCTCATGGTGCTCATACTGATGACAAGGACCACCTATCTCATGTTCAACCTATGATAATACCTATGAAGTGCTGAAGAGGTCACGGGAGATGAAATCATCCCAAGTAATGCCCTGTAATCCCAACTGATGAACCACCAAAATCTTAATAAGAGTAAAATGATAAACACTGTTAAGTTGTTGCTAAGGGATTTTGTGTTGCATGAAGGTGTTCATCCTCTCTATGTTCCTACAAATTAAATATCGGATGTTCATCATCCGTACCCTAGTAAAATGCATGATCAACTTGATGTGATAGGCATATAAACGAGAGAACCTCCCCTCACAGCTGAAATATTTCATGATCAACTTCATTAATGGAGCATATTCATCTTTCAAATATCGGAATGGAAAGACTCTTTCGAGCTGCCTCAAGAAACTGGCCTTAATGTATGGCTCATAATGCTTTCGATCAACCTTCTGCTTCTTGTGCCATGGTTCTCCAACGTTCGGTATGCCGGTTGCTAATGAGACAATTTCAGGTATAAGTGTGAAGGTGACACCAGCTAAGATAGAGTGATCTCCATGTAAGTGAAGTACAAAAAGACGAGCCAACTCATGATGAACTCGAACACTAGCCACCTTTTGGGAAAACTCAAAACATGACAGATGCTGGAAACATGACATAGCAAGAGGGCAGGCCTGCAATTCTATAAGGGTGGTTGGTTCATCCCTAACATGTCTGCCACTTTTATGATGTCTCCGGGGAGCCTGTTATTCTTAGGATGAATCACTTTGGGTTTCCATTTCATACTCCAATGAATGCTCAGATGCCATGACTTTTGTATATGGACTGTGCTTGGACTGCCCTTTGATGATGTATGAAACTATGTGTTGTTATGAATTTTGCCACCAAGGGGAACAATGCAAACGGGACTATTAGGAAGGGGAATAATATGATGGGTTTAGGGATTATGGGGAGAAATTTTGTTTAGGGACATGTAGGGGGTTTGGGGATTTTATAAGGTAGGATTTTGGGGTTTTACATTTGAAAAATGGGTGGAGGGGATAGGGAATAGGATTTTAGTAATGTTTTGGGGTAGGGAAATATGGGAAAAATGGAATAGGGGGTAAAGGGAACGATGGAAAGAAGGGAAGGATGAAAGGGATGAGGAACCTTGGCATCAACACAACAAATTTGCAACCCTAACAGCAATGGTTTTGATGACTTCAAGTGTTAGGGTTTAAGAGTTTTTTATTGTGACTATAAATGGCCATAAGCCACAATCATATTCACAAAAATGTATGAGCAACTGAGATGTCGACCCTACCTTGCAATTTCAAGTGTTTCAAGGCGATTTGTTGCAATTTGGAGCAAAACCGGGCCTTTATGGGTGTGCACCGCGTAGCATACCCAGTGCACCACCTCGTTTGTGTGCGTCATGCCCGTGTTATTTTAACACTGTGGGGTCGAGCCCAGTGCGTCGCGCTCCCTCTGTGTGCCGCGCCCCTCTGCCTGTGCGCCGCACTTGTGAAAACACCTCCAACCTCACTCCAAACGCGCGCTAACTCTCACAATCACTTTGAAATTCTTTCTCTCTAACCTTGGTGTGAAAAATGACATTGTTTCTTGTGAAAACTCTATATAAATACATTGGAGTCATGGTTTTAATTTTTGTTTCTTCAAAACCCACTTTGATAATGTTTTATTTTGGCACTTTTTCCTGATTTAATTCAACTCTGTATTTCACTTTTCCCTTTGAATTTTTAGCCAAAATGATGAAATTTTTGGCACTTTTTGCAGGGGTTGCATGACATGGCATTTGGCCAAGGAAACCATGACTACGCCTGAAGAGATCAACTGGAAACATTTTTGAAAATTATCACAAATGACACACTGTTTGACTTTTCTTCAAAACTGAGTTTTGAAGAACAGTCGTAATCTGTCAACATGACGATGAAAATCTTTAAATCATAACTTTGTAAGGGCCTCCCTCTGGCCTGCATGGCTTTATTGGACATGTTTGAAGACCAATTTATCTGATCCCTAGACCTAATGACTGAAAATGACTCTTTTCCATTAGAAGATCAAACATTGACTGTCATGGACTTTAGTGAACATTGATGAAAAGACCTAAGCCAGCAGGTGCCAGACATGAAGGGAAATGACTGACAAGACCTTTCCGTCAGATTATGGCATGCCCATAGTGGAATGCAGTTGAGTGAATGGATCGAGACTCCTAAAATGAAATGCAGAAAGAGTTTTGATCTCTGATGGAGGACTGACAAGGCCGACTCTAACATTGGCTCCAATGGGGGATAGTAACTCCTTGGAGGTGCCAATAACAGCAGATCTTTGGAAGAGCTAGACAGTGCCTTTTGTCCATTGGGCTATGGAGTCATTATTTCGACAAACAACCCAAGACTCTGACTCATTTATGAAACTAAAATGACCGAAAAACTGACTCAAATTTGATCTTGAAATGACTTGAAGACTAACTTGACAAACTCTAACCAAACTGAAATAAAATGGTATTTACAGTGACAGTGGAAGTAGCATCAATAACTCAGAAATGGTACTGCTTGATCAGTCGACCATTGATCGACCCTCCTAGACAATCTTCCCCATTCATTTCCTTCAGAAGAAAGGCATTCTGACCCCGATATGCTGCAATCTTGAAGGGACCTTTCTAGATATTCTCGAACTTACCATGCTTACCCTTTTCCTCATTCCTTGCATCCCACTTCAGTACCACATCATCCAACTGAAATTTGTCCGCCTTTGCTTTTCTGTCATTAATTTTCTTAATCTTCTCCTGCAACTTGGACATGTTTTTGAAAACTTCTTCTTTGGTTTGCTACAAGTGGACCATTTGATTCAACCTTCTCTACATAGGATCATCTTCATTGTCGGCCTCCTGAAGAAGTTTGACTACCAGGGCTGCGAGAGAGGTAGGAAACACTGTATCAACTCCATAAACAAGCTCAAATAGGGATGTACCAATGGAATTCTTTTGACTGACCCAATCTACCCAAAGTGCATTGACCAACCTCTTATGCCAACTCTTCTTGTTTATTTCCAGCAACTTCTTAATGATGTTGACCAATGACTTATTGGAAGACTCCACCAATCCATTGCCTTGCGGATGATAGGCAGTTGAGTGACCCAAAATGATGTCATATTTATGACAAAACTCTACCATCCTTTTTTATTTGAAAGCTACTGTGTTATCGGTGATTAACTTATTCGGGCAACCAAAGTGAGACAAGATGTTATTTTCAAGGAATGAAATAATTATTGCATCTGTAGCTTGTCTGGTGGGAATTTCTTTGATCCATTTCGTGAAATAATCTGTCGCTATGAGGATCCATCTATGCTGACCAGAAGAAGCGGGATGAATTTCACCAATGAAATCCAACCCCCATTGCTGAAAAGGAGCACTCACCTCAATGGGCTTAAGTGGCAAAGGCTGTAACTTCTTCCTTCCTTCGAAAATCTGACACTTATGACAGCTCTTGACCACCTTATATACATCAGCAAACAATGTCGGCCAATAGTATCCCGCTCTCAGGACTTTATTTTTTGTTGATTTCCAAAAAAGGTGACCACCACAATCTCCTTCGTGGAAATCCTCCATGACCTGCTTTGCTTCTTTTTCCTCCAAACAATTCAACAAAACTGTAAGTTTCAACCCCGTACAGAAATTACCTACATACGAATTCTAAAACATAGGAAAAATAAAAATGCGAGAGCATAACACATAAAACACATATACACAGATATTTCCCACTGGATCCCAAGACCGAGACTACCAGCTTGATTTTTCATTATTTTCCTTTCAATGTTACAATACATATTTATACATGCCAAAGCATCCAATACCATGGACCAAA
>APFE030124162.1:0-15429 GCA_000404065.3 Pinus taeda
CCCCCCCCCTCCAAGATCCATTTCAATGTTTTAGATCTTGTGGGCCTCCCACAAGATCCGGATCAACCTGTAACCTATAAAACTCAAAGATTCTAAATAAATTAAGTTCATTTTAAGTTTATGTACGTGTATTTTCTCTATTAACGTCCTTCCAATACCATCAAACAT
Source organism: Pinus taeda (assembly GCA_000404065.3). Classification (NCBI taxonomy): domain Eukaryota; kingdom Viridiplantae; phylum Streptophyta; class Pinopsida; order Pinales; family Pinaceae; genus Pinus; species Pinus taeda. Next base: position 169 of record APFE030124162.1, read on the forward strand.
ATCAATCTTAATTCTCCCAACCCCAACAATCTTAAAAGACAAAATTTTCCCCATAAGAACATCACCATCAGCATATTGAAAAGAGGAAAATCAACTCCTATGTGGACACATGATGTGAATCGCTAGAATTTAATAACCACTCTTCATGATATTAGAAATCATTATAGATGGATAACAATTCATTAGAGATACTTAAGAATAATTGAACTGAGGTTTCTTCTATCTTGATATCTTCCCTAAAATCTTGTCTTTTCCAATAATATTTCTTGAGATGGTCAAATTTTCCACAGTACCAATATTTTAACTTAGACTTCTTTCCATTTCAATTAAACCTTAATGTACCTCATGACATCTCCCTTCTTTCTCTGGATTGATATCCAACCACCATTTCTTTTGATGTGGAGATTCGCTATTGCATTTCCTCCACACCTCCTTAGAAAAAAATGCTCCCACAATAGAATCATAGTTAATAAAATCAAGTGTACGAAGGCTAATGGAACTAACTATATCTCCAAAAAATTAGGAAACAAACACAATAATGCCACTTCATTATCTTCCTCATCAATCCTTACATCTATACTAGTTAACTGTCATATAAGTGTTTTAAAACCATTTAAATAATTAGAAATTTTGGTACCTTCTTTCATCCATATACCGTATATTTTCCTCTTCAAGTAGGTTTGTTTTAATAAGGATTTTGTCAAATACAAACCCTTCAATATGCCCCATGAGATTGAATATATTTTCTCTCTAATAATATAAAAAAGGACACTGTCTTTATACGTAAATTAATAGTCATGAGGGATCTTCCATGTAAATCTTCCTAATATTCATCAGACATAGCCACTTGTTTCTTTCGCTTTCCATCCAAGGCCTTGTGCACCAACAAATCTAACCTCTTGAGCTTCCATAGCTCAAAGTTATTCTTCCCATTAGATTTCTCCACCTCAAAACATGTATTCATTATCTTCATCATTCTTAGCACATAATCTATTGTACACTTGTACAACTTAGACGATTGTAAGTTTGTCCAAAAAAACAACACATGAACGATCTCTCTTGGCCAAAGAAACCTAATTTTGGGCCAAACACCAAATTTTTGGATAGAAACCAAAAATTTGTGTTGGAACACCAAAGTCCATGCCCAAATAGTGTAAAGATGCATATTAAATGGCCACAACACAAAGCACACCTTTCATGATGTATTTCTTAGATGTCAAAGCACACCTTTTGTTTTGTTTTCTTTAAAAACAAGTTAGATATTTGCATGGTGGTGAAGGTTTACAATAATAAGCAACAATGCTTTATTTATTTGACAAATGGTTTTAGGTATTTTTAACAACTACTTTCAATTTCATGAACATAAATTTGATCAACGAATTCATTTCTACTATGTATTTAAAGGATTGCAATTGTTTCTATAAATTCATTGTGATATTGGAGGCATCATGGAATTCCTCTCCTTGTTGGTGTTATGCATTTCATCAAGCAAGAACACATTGTTAATGGTTAAGTAACTTATTACTTTAGCTCACACACTCTACTTGTTTCTTTAGAGGATGATTGTTGGTTTAGACTTGTGTGGATGAATCTACTATATTGTAAACCCATGCAAAGAGACCCTAGATCCAACTCCTTCAAGCTTTGCCCCAGGCTTGTGATCCATCACCTTTGCTTGTAACATGCAAAGAAAGACGAAAAAAACTTCCAACCTACATAATGTGGATGCACCATCCAACATCAAGATCAAGCTCTAATAACATTTGTTGGGATTAGAGGTGGAAAAATAAAAATTAAACACAAAAAACACATTGTTACACGCCAAAATTCTTAGAACAAGAACTCAATTTTATTGCTCAAGATTCAAAAAATTGTCATGCCAAATTTATAAAGCCACATAATATTTATAAAAAAATGTTCTCAAAAACTAGCCAAGCAAATGTTGTAACTATTCACTTAAAAAAAATTAAACAAAACTGCCATGCAATTATTATCACAAGTCAATAAAATTAATATATTTGATCAATACAGCCCTTGCATGGATAATTTTTGATGTGCGATGGATAATTTTAATTGTGTTAATTCATTTAAAATATATATATTGATATTCGTTTTTTATATTCAATTATATAAATAAATAATTTAGATATTATAAAAAATTAATTAAAATAAATTAAAAATTATATAATTATAATTTAAAAATATAAATTCTAAATAAATATTAATAACATTTACTAAATTTCATAGAAAAAAAAAATAAAAATGGGAAACTAAGAATAAACATTTTCAAGTTCAAAGTGTTCAACCATTTTATTTAGAAGAAGCAGCCGCAGAATTTATTTAGCAAGCATAAAGCTAATAAACGAGGTGCCAAATCCAGTGTGTTACTTATGTCCATACACAAATGTTATTAAAATATAGCTGAAAATAAAACTTCTCCCATTTTATCTAAAACGTAGAATTTCGATTATTTTTTATATATTATTATATAGTATAATAGATCGAGTTATTTAAATAAAATATTATGATTTCTAAATTAAATAATTAAAATGTTTTAAAATTGTGAATTTATTTTAAGTATTAAAAAAATTGATTCTAATTGATTAAATAATTTATTATTTTAATGTTAGGCAGAATTTATAGATTAAATTTAATGAAATTCAACCAATTTTTACTAAATTTTAAATAAATTAAAATTAAGAAAATAAAGCAAGCAATTTATCCCAAAATAACCCTGAACTAGAAAATAACTGAAAAAAGTTGAGATTTAAATAAAGATAAAAAGGGTAACATATTGAATGTTTTTATAAAACAGAATGTAACTACCCTAGTTTGAATTAAATAAAAGCTAAAAAGTAACATATGCGAGGAAAATTTGAAATGTTTTTATAAAATAAATATAAACATTTATTATTATAATTCACATAATTCAAAATATTTAATATAATTTAATATTTAAGGAAAAACTTCCATTATTTTTGAAGTTCCAAAATATACTTAAAGGAGTCGCACCCTGCATCACAAAATTTATAATCAATTAATACAATTTTTTATTTTTTATATTTTTTTAGCTCTTTTTGTGCTATCAAAAACTTTTATAAGATTTACAATTTATAAATTTAATTATAATCTTTTTCTTTTTATTGAGAAAATTAATGTAATCAAGGAAATCAGTACCATGGAAATTTTCAATGAAACATCATGTCAGAATAAAACATAAACCTCAATAAAAAGATTATCTTGGAATACACTCACCATGTATTCCCTAAATCCGTTTTAACCGATACCTTTCACTATATTACTATATTAATGTAACCGCGAATTTAAAATATTCAATTTATCACCCATTCATTATATTTGTAGCTTTATATTCCGAATTAATATAGAGTTCAACCATATGAAAATGGAATCTTTTAACAAGGTAAAGGAATTGCTGGGATGGTTAAAAATGGTTGGAATTTGGGCAAAAAAAATTTAAAAAATCTTGTAGAGACAATGCTTGAATCCTGTTTTTGATGGTGGAAATGGATTCAGGACCATCAAAAGTGTCTAGGACACTTAAAATTTTGAAGTTTAGCAACCATAATTTGGATTTACAAAAATAGTTGTCGGATTTTATCTAAATATATCCGGAATTTCCATAACTTTCCGACAATTCCTCCGGCTAGTTAGACTACAACTGTGAGAATTAATAAAATTGTGCATCAAAGAGAAAGATATAGTGGAGAGCAGAATAAGAGATTTGGAACGTTAAATGTTCTTTTGATAGCGGTAGGTTGTACACACTTAGGGGAAGAAATGTAAAAGATGTTCTAATCAGTGGAGTGATTGTTGTTAAAGATGTTCTAATCACTGGAGTGATTGATGTTAAACACTGTCATGCTGTGTTGTACAATGGTTACCATGTTCGGACTGCGTAGAGACAAGGGCAGATTCATTATCATCATTGCATACACAAAACTGACTCTAAATAATATATATTTTTTTTCAAAGCGAAAAAAGCTTGATTGTATTATATAAGATACATAAAGGACAAACATATTACATCATGGTATAGCTTGTAAAATAAAGCTGACCAAAGTCTGAACAATATCAATTCAAGAAAAGTCGGCTGGCCAAAAAATATCCCCATTGTAGACGAATAAATAGTAAGATACTTCTGAGGGAGACAAAACAACCTAGATAGATAGAAAGATAGCGAAAATGCGAAATCCAGCAAGATCTAGTGGAGCAAAAATGATCATTCTACCACCAGGGAGGATAACAGCGACATATGAAAAAAACCAAAATATAGTAAACAGGAAAGACATACTTGGGATTCTGCGATGAAAATTAGAGGTTATGTACCGGGGGGAGAGAATCCCTGAATGGAGAAAGCTTCCGCTTCTAATATTACATCCATATTCCTGAAACCCTTTTGTGAGAGTAGACCTTTCTTGGATAATATATCAAGTTGAGAATTTTGAGCTCTGTTGATACGCTGAATTGTGTAGCCCTCCATCCTCCCCCATAGAGATGTGATTATGTTCATCTAACCAACAAGATGCTGCTTTTTGATATGATTCTTCCCTGTGCCATGTTCGATAATAATTTTGGAGTCTCCGCATATCAAAAGGGCTTGAATATTTAGAAAATGGCTGATAGTAAGAAGTTCTGCGAGTGCCATAGCCTCAGCTTTATTATTGGTACCCTTTCCCCCATTCCAGAAAATTTGATATTGCAGGTCATTCTCCATAATAATATGGACCCCGCATAAGCATATGTCATTCTCAGCTGGCCCATCAAAATATGCTCTTGTGAAAACCATAAGTTCTGGAGATTGTGCTATTTGATTTGACTTATTACGCTGAGAAGTTTTTGTTGGGATAATGTTGAAGAGGGATATAATGTTATTGAATACAACCATGAAAAACTCCTTTCTATCTCAAAATATAATATTATTCCTCCATTTCCATATAAATGAGAGAGCTAGCAAAATGATTGGCCTCCATGATTCTTTCTAACAACTCCACCAAACAAAAGCTTCTTTTATTGAAGAATGAGATACATAGGAGAAACCAAAATATGCAGCAAGGTCATGCCAGAGTTGCTGGGATATAGGAGATTGAAAAAACATGTAATAATTGTTTTCTTTCGCTGATCGGTAGGCATAACAATACCTAGGCCCTAACCAATTCATCTTTTGTAAATTATCCCATGATAGATGTTTATTATAGAATGTCAACCATGAGAAAATAATGGTTTTAAAAGGACATCCAGATTTCCATAAAATTACAAAGAAAGATGGGCAGTGATTGAGCATGACTCTGAATAATAATATATAAAGGTACAAATGTAACATATGGAGAAAATTACTCTTCAATAGCTTTAAACGAAATCTGCGAGTAGCCATAGCCGAAGAATTAAATTTATTCAACTTTCCTGTCCTTGTACATGACCAATCGAAAGATTTAGATTTATTCAAATTTTCTGTCCATGTACATCACCATACCAAACTTAAGTAGATTAATAAAATATTCCAGAATCTGATTGTTAAATAGTTAGATAATTCAGATAAAAATCATACAATCATTTAAGAAATAAATTTAATTTTTTAATTTATTGAGATTAAATTTAAATAGATGGATGGAATACCCCAAAATCTGATAGTTATATAATCCAGGAGAAACGTAAATTAATTTTATTTAAATCATTTGTCTATGTATATAATTATGTGCATCACTATACTTGAATTAAATGGATTGGTAGTGAAGAGAGGCGTCAAACAATAGTCTAAGAATTAAATTTATTCAAAGTGTTTGTCTACATGACTATATTTGAATTAAGTGGATGAATGGAATATCGTAAAATCTAGTCAAAGAGAGGTAACAAATAATTGACTATCAAAATTCCAAGATATTTTCGGAATTTTCAATAGAGGTAAAAATACCCATAACCATCAGTGGCAAAGTAGAGCAGGGTTATCTCTCACACTCCCTCTAGCCAGACTCCCATTAAAAAATGATCCCGCCCGGGAAACAAGAAGCAATGGAATGAGGGAAAATGGTTGCAGAGCCTTCTAGAATCAATGACTTTTTCACATATAATTAACTACACAGACGTACATTCATTTATTGATCCATCTTCGTGAAGAAACTTCTCGCCTAAAGATGATTCACAACGGGAAAGGAATCCGGTGGTTGATGGCATCAGTCGATTAAACAGTCCACATACGAAATGGAGACAACTTGAGGTAGGAATGGATATGACACTGTACATTGTAAGAGTGGTGAGTTTCACGGCTAGGGTTATTTACCAGGCTATCTAGCCATAAATAAATGCGGGGCCAGTATATACTTACATCTAACCGTGGAGAGACTTGAGGTAGGTATGAATATGACACTGTATGTTGTAAGAGCTGCAAGTTTCAAGGCTAGGGTTATTTACCAGGTTATGCCTGGGGTAGTACAGACTTATTACTGAATAATATACTTGTTTCTATCTTATGGTGAGCATATACTGCCTAGCATATTTATGGCTCAATAGTGTTAGATATGTTGGTCGCCGAGTTTCACGTACCGAAGATGTAATAATATACTTGTTTCTATCTTATGGTGAGCATATACTGCCTAGCATATTTATGGCTCAATAGTGTTAGATATATTGGTCGCCGAGTTTCACGTACCGAAGATGTTAGAGGCACGTTAGAAGTACTGGACAAGAATGACAATAAAATCATGTTTTCGTTCCTTAACAATGAAAACTATCCTAAAAGTTTCTACCCTAAACGAAAGTTATATTTGATAATCCATGGGCCGGAGAAATGTGGATAGTCTTCTGGCTTATTTCGAAAGGGAGATGATTGAGGAACTGAGTGTGCCACTATATTTATAAAAATTACTAAGTGGGCAAAAAAAATGTAAGTTTTTGGTTATAATTGAGTATGATAGATCATATTATATTTATGTCAAATTATATTTGACTAATTTTTCCATCAGCCATGTCAAATATAGGTGATTATAATGAAATATGATTAACCATGATTGTTTTAGTGACTATGATTGACTATGGTTAACCATATTATTTATCTTAAAGCATGATTGATCATATTGAATGTGGTTTCCCATGGTCAACTATTTTGATTACAGTTGACCATGGATTTACATGTTAGATCATGATGATCATGGTGGAATGTAGTCAACAATGTCCAATCATGTCATGGTCATTGACTGTGACTATGGTTGACCATAGTCGACCTTAGCTGACTGTGGTCAACTTTGGTATAATGTGATTAGTCATGAAGTATCATGATTGACCATAACTCACTATGGTTGAATTTTATTACCTACTTTTAAATATGGTTATGTTCAAGTTATGAGCAATGAGGGTCTATTATGGGTGACTATGGTTAACCATAGTTGTCCACATTTAACTATAATTGATCATGAAAGATTATGATTGATTGTCGTTGAACATGGTTAACCATATTACATATGGTAGACTATGTTTGGCAGTGTTAATAATGGATGACCATGGTTGACCACGGTCAACAATCTATTTTGCATAATTGAAAATGGATCGACCATGGTTGACCATCTCGAATATCATCAACCATGGATCACCATGGTCAACCATGGTTGACCATGGTTGACCATGCGAAATATGGCCAACCATGGTTAATCATGAGTGACCATGATTTTCCACATTTAAGTATAATTGATTATGAATGACTATGATTGACCACGATTGACCATACTACCTATGGTAGACCATGGTTGATCATGTTGACCATGGATAACATTGTTGAATGTGGTTTCCCATGGTTAATATTTTATATCGTGGTTTACCATGTTGAATATGATCAACCATGGTTATCCATCTATGCACATGTTTGACCATGACGATCATGGTGAAACATGGTTGATTGTGTTGAACCATGGTTGTATATGGTTGACTATGGTGACTATGGTTGACATGTTTGACCATTGTTTCCCATGGTTAACCATATTAGCTATGGTTAACTATGTTCAATGTTGATGCCTATCAACCATGTCAAATATGTTGGACCATAGTTGACCGGTGATGCACGTGGTTGACAATTAATGTACATGTTTGACCATGATGGTCATGGTGAAATATGGTTGACCATGGTTAACCATAGCTGACCATGGGTGTCTGTGGTCAATAATGGTGACCATGGTTGACCATAACTTGCCATATTATTTCTGAGAGACCATGGTCGGAGTCAAATTTTCAGTTAAAATAACTAGAATTTTTTAATAGTCAACTTTCATCTCACTTTCAGATCAGACGAAGACATACCTTGAAATTCTGAAACACGAGTTTTGTGCGTAGTATCCTCATTTAGGTGAATCGGAAGAAAAATCCTCACAAAGTGCACAATTTGGGAGATATCAAGATTTTCTAAGACTGTCAAACCTAAATATTTCGTGTCTCTGATTTTCCAAATTTGCAGTGTATTTGATCAAATTCTTCATTTGGGGATTTGGTTCTATCATTTTTCATTGACAGTTTATGTATAAATAAATCCTCATGAAGAGGGCGGGGATTTAGTCAATTATTCCATATTTTTATTTCAATAAGAAATTATTATCTATAATCAAGTGTGAAGTTGTTTAATATAAAACGACTCTTTGTGTTTACTGGTGTAACATTTTCCTAAGCTCTTGGGTACTTTATACAACATGTTTAGGAGGGCTCCTTTGTATTTCTTATCTGTTTGATTTTGATTCTTTAGAAATTATTAATCATGTTTAGATTCACTGTCTTAGTCATTTTCATCAATTAAAATGAAAAATGTAAATTCCTACAATTATTATAGAAATTTTTGTAATTTCTTGTTGGTGACAGTTTTGAAAAAGAGCATTGGTTAATGAATGAGATCATATTAGGATTGTTTTATATTGGTTATATTTTATTTTAAAAGTGATATTCAGTAAAAAAAAAAATATCTTAGTTCAATATATTTTAATTCATAATTATGATATTGAATTGAAGTTTAGAATGTTTCAGTTATCAACAATTATTTCAAGTGCATTTGCTTTCTGCTTTCAGAAAATTGATTTTTGACATAAGATCCTTCATTAGAATTCATCAATCCAGTTGATTGAATAGAGTGCATTTACAATGAAGCACCTAGTGTGATGTGTGGTGTGTTCGTTTGTATATGGAGTTTTACCATATCGAAGTCAATAATTTGGTAAAATGTTATTGAAAACAATCTTAAGCATAAACTAATTTTGGAGATTACGTATTTTGAGTTACATTTTCTTTTCCATAGGAACCCTCAACATCTAGGTATGCATATATAGTGCTTTCGCTTCATAAGTTTACCTACCCTAGGATAACAAATCACTGTTTTGAAATTTATTCTACTAGATGACCTAAAATTTTGGCGCCCTTGCTAAAGAGATGAAAAAGGATTGATTGAAGAGATTTAGTTTTTCTTTATAAAAATTTAGAAATTCTTTTTATTCTACTTTACAAAAGTTTAAACCTAGGGGAGTAGGAATATAAAACGAGAGGTAACAACTTCCATAATCACCATAGTGTGTCCTACAAAGCAAAAATATGTTAAGTGCCATATGTAGAGGTTGAGAGAAAATAGAGTTAAATTCATTAAAACATATAGAGGTAGAGGAATAATTCCAACAAATAGGATTAAAACAATCCCCATGTACTAAAGAAATGAATTATCAACGAGTAAAAAGAAGATGTTAAAGAATTTGTTTAGCAAAGAAGGGCTCATTACAACAAGAAATTTCTGAAATCCTTGTTCCAGTTCTAGAGCTATAACTAGAGATAGATCTAGTTTTGAAGAAGAGGAAAAAATCCATGAACAAATCTAGCAAGAAGATCTAAAACGACTTCCGAGTTGTCCTTGCAAATTTGAGGAAGCCTAAGAATCTTAGGAATCAACTAATGAAGAGAAAATATTGGAACATAAGATTGAAGTGTTTGTTACATTTCTCTCACCAAATTCTATGTATAAGGAGCACATCTTTCAACAATTCTCGACACCTTATCGTTTGAAGCAACATATTCCTCATGTTCTAGTATTTCTAATAGCTTGAACATGATTACAACTGTAATTTTTCTATGCACACGGTTACACTAGATGTATTCCTACACTTGAAGGAGATCCTATTTTCTTCAAGAATATTAGGATGATGTATTATAAAGAAAAAAATGATAAAAATAGTAATGATAAAAATAATCTTAGTTGTAAATACGAGCTTGTAACTACTTAGAATAATTATATTTAGAAAACGAGGCAACTCCCTAGCTAGATTCAAAATAAAGCTTATTTGTGATGTTTATTTTACTTTTTCTAAAACATAATATTTATCTGCTTAGTTAGATAATGGGAGATTGATTAAGGATCTCCTTATAGAAAGTTTCAACCTTTCAACTTAAGCACATCTTTTGGACTTGAAATTCAACACATTTCTATGATACCTTAGACCCTGCATGCCTAAAGGTAGGTATCCTTGTCATTTGATAAGGAAATACATCAATATATATATTGGTAGGTGAATTCTATAATTCATTAGACTTAAATAAAATTTTCCATAAGTGATAAAATATACTGAGTTCCTTGATTCTGATTGACATCAAAGATGGGATATCTTGCAACAGTTAAAAACCCTCCTCAATCATTGGTAATCCAATGATTCTTGCTTATGTTTGACATCAAGGTAATTTATTCACATACACAAGATTGCACAAGTTTGAAATTGGATGAAGAACTTGCACCTTAGTGGCAATAATTAAGAGAATTCCGAGCAATTACAATAGTTTATTTTCTAGTTTCTTGTAGCAACATTTTTCAACATTTTTCCAAGTTATTTTCAAATAAATTTAGAGACATCTCCTTCAACAAAGTTTGTATATATCAATATATTTTCTTCTTTCGGTAGTTCACATCCTACATAAAATATTTGCAACCTCTAGTCAGAATACATGTGTTCCCTCATCTTTAACTCTCAAATCAACATTACCAGCAAAATAAAATAGACAATTCCCTTTTTGTATCTACCCGACAAAAGCAATGTACATATCAAAAAACATTACAGCCAATATAGGTAAAGCAACAAAGGTTCAATCAACGCAGGTGATATAGATAAAATTCCTTTAATTAAAGGGTGAATTTCCATATGAAATTACTGCACACAAGTTTTTTCCTAGACCCATCAATATGATTATGTGTTGTTTATGCCGAACCTATGTAGCACACTATCACCTCAAGCTATTGTTCATAGGTATAGTTAATGCCATTTTCTTTATATACAAAGCATACATTTATTTTCTAATATCTCATAAGAAACAAATTGGATTGCCACAAAGTTTGGATCATAAATGCATCGAGGTATGTTGAAAAATCACACCAAATTTCAGTCAATTATGATTTATTATTTTTTAAAAATGGCCACTGTCACCTTCAACCATTTTACATTTTTCGTGAGATCCATGTATCAGGTAGATGAGTGAAATTTAATAGGGAGATTATCTATAATAAGGTAAATGAACACAAAAAAAACTAATCAAACTAATGTATATTTTTAAAAAAATCAACCATTGTTACCTACATCCATTTTTCATGTTTCTTGAAAAATGTGCATCTGTTGTCTACAATTTTGGGCAGGCGTAAGAATATAAGTGATACCAAATACCTCACAAAATTTTGTTGAAAACCAATTTACAGTTTGAGACATAATGGTAAAACAAGTCTATTGCATGAAATGTGTTACAAAGATTGAATCAATATAGTAAGATGTAAAGATAAAATGGCATCCACTATGATAATATTTTCATAACTTTACAATTAGTATGGTCACACCCATCAAGAAATTTGCATTATGCTCCACACCTCATAGTGACTTTCTCTGATTGATTTACAATAGAAATTTGCATGAAGATCAGAATTGGAATTTACCCACAAGAAGAAAATATGATTTTACAGTAGTTTGTCGATTGTTGTTCTAGGTGGAAATCAAATGATCTTGTAGAACAAGAACTCATGCAAAACAAGAAGGAAATAAATATGAGTCAATTTCTTATGAAAAGAGGTCTGTAAATGGAATCTAATAAAATCACTTGTGTAGGAATGGATGTGATTACTTGATGAAGAGCCTAGTGATTGTGTATTTCCAATTTCTTCAACACACATATATTAACTTCATTAATTCCATCAAAGAACTTGTTTGTATTTACTTCACTTAATGACTATCCCCTATTGTCATAGTAAGCACATGATTATTTTAGATTCAAATTGTGGGAATTAAGTTTATGATATGCCCTTCCTTTACTAGTTGAATTGGATGAGGGCATCAAGTTGGGGGGAATAAAGAAGATTGTGTATGTTCAGGAAGGAAATTAGATCAATTTTCTCAAGGTATCATGTTTGGCTATCCATTAGCGGATCCATGTTCTTGCTCGACCGTACAAGTTCAATCATACAATTTCATGTTCCTATTCCTCTTTCAACATATTTTTCTTCATTATCCAACAAACAATATACTTAGTTTGTTTGCTTGAGTAGTGGATAAAGCTCAATTTGTTCATATTTCAGTCTTATTTCAACGTGGATATTAGCAACCAACATATATATAACTTGAGGGAAAATTGGTATAAAATTTCCAATTTGTTAAAATTTTTGGAAAATATGATGAATGATATGTTGCAATTTGGGAACATTTATCTAGAACCCTATTTTCTCTCTCAAAATTAAATTAAAGAAAAGTTCACCTAAAACCAGTAGCTTGCACACTATTTGACAAAATGTCACATTGAAAACTCAAGCCAACTCAGAAATTTAAGGAGATAATTCCAAGAGGGTATCTTACACATAAGAAATATATCTCCTCACAAATATATTATAATAAGAAAACCTTTTGAAGCATGGAGTGCATGCAACTAAAATTTATAGATTTTCACATTTTTGGATCTCATGCATGCACCCACATTCCTTCAATAAAGAGGAAATATTTGTAGCCTCAAAGAAAAGAGTGTATGATTTTTGGATATATAGATGGTGCAAGGGGATATAATGGTTGCTATATATTTCAAAATAAAAGATCTTCATTGAGAGGAGTGTCTACTTTAATGAAATTCCCCTACATGCATCTAAGGAGAAGCATTCATAAATTTTTGTGTTTCCTCCTATAACAGATCTAAGAGATGATGCATCCCATCATTAAAATTCTAATTCATATCTAAGTTTTGAAGTCGATTTCAAATATCATGAGCATGTATGTGGAAATTTATATTCCCAACCACCATAGAAACAAAAGTGGTTCCTAAAGAGTGATATTTTGGATGATCCTTCCATGAGATATTAATTTGAAGAAGCACCTCATGCACTCATAGCTATAGAACCAATTATTCCCATGGATTTCTATATGGTTCTAACCTCCAACCCTCAAACTTATGAAGAAAATGTAAGTAATCCTTTCTAGGAAACATATATTGAAGAGGAGTACTATTGTTGAAAAATGCAGAAAGAAATTCTCAATTTGATTTTTCCCTAATTAACTTGAGAAAATTCGAATTTCCACATCCGCAGACAACTTGGATGATGTTAACTTGTGTGAAATTACCCGTGTCACCCAATTTACTAAGTAAATTCGAGTTGGAGGAGTTAGAGTTCAATTCAACATGTGTGATTGTCAATTTGTAGTATTCAAGGTCAGTCACCTCAAATTGTTTTCAGTTAAACTAGTTCCAACTTTTGGAGTAACTAGTGGAGGGCCATTTAAGCAGTGGGACTTCAGTCAAACTTAGTGATCATCTAGTTAACGAATCAATCAACCCAAAATAGCTAGTGCATGCAAAGAATTTGAGTTACCCAGTTGAGGTGGAGATTCCAAGGTAGTGTAACATTAGTTGTAGATTAGTCTTGAGTGTACATGTGTTGCATGCAGTCAAATGATCAGCCTAAGGAATTACACAATTCAATTAGAGGAATTTCCTATATAATAGGGTCTAATCCCTGAAGTAAACCAGAGATCAATATGAAGCAAAATTTCACTAAGATTTGTTTAGAGGCCTTAAGTGAGCAGAGAGATAGGTTGTGCACTTGCAGCGTGAATTGAGTTGAGTAAAGCAATTGAAATACATCGTTGTTCATTTGATTAATGCAAGTAGATTTCTTTCCCCGGGTAAAATTACTTGTTGCATGTGTGTTATTTCTTCTTGCATGTCTAAGATTTTTGTTATAAATTGTGAATTAATGTCCATAGAGAAGTAGAGTAGGTTTGTGTCTTGTGATTTTGATTAAAACTTCATTAGAAATTGCAAATATACAACATAATTTCTACATGGTATGAGAGATGGATTCACATTAGAGAAGGAAATTTGAAGTTGTTTCTCAGAGGATTGAATTTCAATATCAATGTAGTAGGATTTCTTCAAAGCTGAGAAGATGAAATTCAATTGACTAAGGCTAGAGTATGCCTTGGATTTCACCTCTATTGTTGTTGCATGGAAGGATTGCATGGAGGTAGTATTGGATGACAACAGATTGCTAGAATACATTGAGTCAGATCTTGCAAAACAATAAGCATATGATGCTTATAACCTTTCTCACTAGAAGAAAGATGTAACTAAGGCGAGGAGAATAATATTGAAGGGAGTATGGGATCATATTATCTCAAATCTCTATGGAAAAGAAACTCTATTTGTAATGTGGACAGAATTAACATAATTGTTCGAGAATAGTAGTGACCATAGGAAGTTGACACTCAAGGATAAACTTAGAAGTATCATGATGGAGAAGAATGACACAATTATGTAGTATTTGAACAAGGTTACACAGCGTAGTGATGAACTTGGTGGGGTCACCGTTACTGTCCCTGAAAAATAGTTAGTAAGGCTAGTCCTTCTAGGCCTTCACAAGAGTTGGCATTGCTATCAAGATTCAGTGAACGGGTGGGAGAAACAATTGAATTGGGAGAGATTATGGTTTGATTTGGTCTAGGAGGAAATAAGCAAGAATACTGGAGATGAGAGTTCATCCAAGGGAGAGGATGAAGAAAAAATTGCATTATCTAGAAAGGAAACGAAGGGAAAAGGGAAAAAATCCCAATATAAACCAGAATTTAGTCAAGGAGGCAAGAAGAAAGATTTGTCCAAAAATAAATGCTTCTATTGTCATGATGTTATGAATAAAAATATTTATAAAATAATACAAATAATGTAAAATAATAATAATAATAATAATAGAAATAAATGATTATGAGTAACTAGTTAATGAAAGTGTAT
>APFE030124168.1:0-11141 GCA_000404065.3 Pinus taeda
TCTAAGCTACCCCATTATGCTGCGGGTTGTAGGGTGATATCAAATCTCTTATAATGCCTTATTTTTAATAGAAATCCTTGAATTCATTTGAAACATACTCACCTCTATTGTCGCTCCTGAGAATATTCACCTTCTTTCCGATCTCTTTCTCAGCAAGTGCCTTGAACTCTACAAACATTGAGGATGTCTCATATTTCTTCCACATGAAGAAGATCCAACACTTCCTTCAAAAATCATCAAGAAATATAACATAGTACTTATGTTTGGTGATGGAGGCTATCAAGTAGGGTCCATAAACATCATAGTAGACTCTTTCTGAGACTACATGTTCTTTTCTTTCTCTATCATGGAATGTGGATTTCACATACTTCCCCAAGGTACAACCCTTTCATACAACCTGCTACTCAAGTACTCCTTTAGGGAGGTCAGTGGTTATTTGCTACATAATTTTTAAGGTTCCATGATGCAAATGGCCAAGTCTTTTGTGACAAAGTTTAACGACATCACAACTCTGCACTTTCTCTACCTTACTGCTTAATACATCACAATCTTCCACATCCAAATTGTACATGTTCTTCACTCAAACCATGATATTCTTCACATGTCCAGTGGCTATGTGTCTCAGGAATGATTTCCCTTTCCTAAAGATCACATCATAACCATAGTCTTCCAAAACTGCCATAGAGATGAGATTCTTCTTTAGGCTAGGAACAAACATGACATCCTTGAATCTGAGAGGGGATTAGGACTCCCTCTAAAAGGCGATTGTACCAATATTGGTCATGTTGTACCTTCCATCATCCCCCAGCTCAATATGCATATGTATATCTTTCTCCTCCAGGTCACTAAAAAATTCTCTACACCCTATCATGTGGAACAAGGCACCAAAGTCCAAATACCACACACTTCCCATCACTATGTTGCCCATGCATGTGATAAGGGTGAAGTCAAGTTTGAACTATGAAGCCAAGGCTTCATCTATTTCTCCTCCTAAGGTATTCTTACTTGACTTTTTGTGTGGACACTTCGTGGAATTGTGCCTAAATTCATGACAATTGAAGCATTTTATTATGGACAAATCTCTCTTTTTCCCCCTTGGCCAGGTTCTAGTTTGGGATATTTCTTCCTTTTTCCCTTCTTTCCCTTTCTAGCCAATGCAATGTTTTCTTCATCCTTTCCCTTGTACAAGGTTCCACCTATGGTATTTTGCCTTATCTCCTCTTTTACCAAATCAGACCATAAACATTCCCAATTTGGTAATTTCTCCCTCCCGTTCATCGAGTCTTGGTAGCTATGCAAAATTTTTGGAAGGCCTATAAGAGTTAGGCTTACCAAGTCATCTTCTGCAACATCAACACCAACCCCACCAAGTTCATCATGAACTTTTGTAAATATGCTCAAATACTACAGGATAGTTTCATTCTTTTGTAGCTTGATATTTAAAATTTTATTCTTGAGTGCCAATTTCATATGGTCACTACTATTATTGAAAATTTTTGTTAGTGCTTTCCACATTACGAATGGAGTTTCTTTCCCATGGATATTTGAGACAATGTGGTATCGTGCTCCCTCTAATATTATTCTCCTCACCTTGGCTACATATTTATTCCATTGGGCTAGGTTCTGTGCATCATATTCCACTGGTTTTGGAACATCTTTCTTGATGTATTTTAGTAATCCATTGTCATCAAGAACTTCCTCCATGTGATCCTTCCTTGCAATGAAATTAAAGTTACCTTCCAAGGCATACACTAGTCTTAGCCTATTGAAGGTTATCTTCCCAACTTTGAAGAGATGTTGCTACATTGAACTACAAATTTGAACCTCCTGAGAAACACCTTCAAAATTATTGTTCTAATAGGAATTCTTCTCAGATACCATGTAGAAATTATGATGTAGAATTGTAACTTCTCATGAAGTTTTAATCTAAATCACAAGATACAATCCTACTCTATAGTTCTGCGGAATTCAATTCAAAATTTAGAACATTAATCACAAACATGCAAAGATTAATAACACACATGTACACAATATTTTTTTTTGGGAAAAGAAATCTGCTAAAAATTCCTTTGCTTGCTTAGATTTTTTTGAGACAAAGTTCGGTTGCTATGTATTAATCTGAAAAGAGAAAGGAGGCAGTTTGCCATACATATGATGCTTCCTGAGCATTTTGAATCCAAGGAATTACAAAAAGGTTCCTTTCCTTGATTCTTACTTTTGTTTTTTTGCCTCTAAGACTACTTATACTACTGTAGATTCGAACATACTGCAAGCCCCAAAACTTGCATCTGCACATCATGACTAATCTATGTCTATATGGCTTATCTTTCTTGTTGTAGATCCTTCTGGATCAAGATCTGGTTCGATTGGCTTTGCAATGGAAGAGGATGTTGCATCTTTGAACTTCTTTTCCATCATAAACTTGAGGATGGAAATCTTTTCTTCAGCATGGCTGCATCTGTTGCTTAAGTTGCTAAACTGTTCATGCAGGGAGTGAACTCTGTGTAAGAAGAGGTTCATCTCAGCTCTGTATTTCTCATGGATTATTTTGCAATGTTCTTCAAGCCTTGCTTCCAGACTGCAGACTTGTTCATCCAGAGCTTTCTGCTGCGCTCTCACCTCATCAAACTCAGCTTGTAAATCCCTGCAATGAAAACACTGTTCTTGACGCGCCATTGGGGCTAGATGCCTGAAAGCTCTGTTCTCTATCTTATCTCGCAGGCTCTGGATCTTGCTGTTGCTGAGAGCAACCGGTCATGCTATGACTGCGTCTCCAAATAAAATACTTGGGCTGCCTCGGAGGACTTGAGTGGGTGCGACTTCTGCTCTGCTCTCAGGATTGTGAGCTCGCAATTTCTTGCTGATGCTAAAGGAAACCAATCGTTCTAAGCCTACTTCTCTAAAGGAAATACTTGGGCTGCCTCGAAAGGCTTGAGGGGAAGCACCTTCTGCTCTGCTCTCTAGACTGCGAGCTCGAGTTTTTCTTGTGAGGAAATGAGCCATGATCCCCCAGTTATAAATAAGCAAAGGCAGTTGATGAAGGCGGGAGAGAGGAGGGCTCTTCCCAAAGCTCCACTGCTTCATCCTATGCGAATCTGGGCCTCGGGCAGTGCTCTGATTGGCGGGACGATTTCCTGTTTCATGCTGTCTAATTCCCGTGATATGAATGGATCCCCTAATTTTTGTTCTGATGCATGTCTAATCCGCCTTGCTTGTATTGTCCTCTGTTCTGCTGATATACCTGCACTCATAGATTTTGCTGACTGCTGTTCCCCGTGCGTTGACTGGCTGCGTGTCTCTCATGGAAGCGGTTGGAAGGAAGAGCTATTGTTACAGCTGAGGTTTCCTTTGGGTCGATCGCAGGCCTTGTTGGCACATTGGTTAGCTTTTTTATTCAGCCCATGAAGGATATGGAAATAGTGGACTTCCTCCAACAATTCGTGGAGGATCTGGTTTCTGCTATTGATTTGTTGCAGAAGAATGTTTGGCGTGCTCTTCTTTTGCACCATGAGCCTAATGATGATTGCTGAGTCGCCAAAGACCATTACCTTCTTAATTCCTATCTTGATCAGCTGGGAGAGTCCTTGATACAAAGCGAGTCCCTCTGCCCTGTGGTTAGATAGCTCTCCTAGCCCCCACTCAAATTGGAGAATTGTCTCACCATTGGCGTTGCAGATGAGAACCCCAGTGCCTGCTAGGCGTGGATTTGATTTTGAGGCGCCGTCAAAGAACATGTATAATTTGTTGCAGTTGCTCAACCAAAGAGCAAATTCCTTTTCCTTGTACCTCAGCTTCCATGCGCTGCTAGTTTCTTTCAGCTGTGGATTTCCTTGTTTTGTTGCCTGGGTGTTGAGTGTGTTTCCTTGGGCATAGATGATCAAATTTCGTTCTTCAATGCTGTAATTGGTGACCTCAATCTTACCTTGAGTGTGAGCTATGATTGCCTCCACCGCTAAATTTTTTGCCTTGTGACACATAATTCTTGTATTACATCCTTTATCTTGGAAGACTTTTTTGTTTCTAGCCAGCCATATGCGCCATACTAGAGTTAGAGGCATAGCGTTCCATATTCTTTGCATTAATTTGCTCTGCGTTTCTTTCCATGGACAATGTTTCCTCCAATTGTAGACCGTATCTGCAATAGTTGCCTTTGGTTCCCATGTGACTCCCCCGGTTAGGGCCATTTGTTTCCAACAATCATCAGCTATCCTGCAGTCTATAAACAGATGTTGTATTGTTTCTTCTGCTTGACAGCAGTTTGGACACCTGGACGGTCCCATAATACCCCGTTTCTTTAAGTTTTCTGCTGTTAGAATCTTCCCTTTCAGGAGAAGCCAGAAGAAGAATTTGACTTTAGGAGGGGCTTCAGCTTTCCAGACCAGCTTCCATTGACTCCATATGGCCTGTGGAAAAGTGTTGTTGCATAGGTATTGATATCTAGCTTTGACCGTGTATTGAGTTCCCGTGGGGTCCCATCTGAAGCCATATTACTTGCCTCTTTGAGTTGGTGCTTTACTGTGCAGGTGGTTCTTTAAGGTTGCGATGCTTGGCTCTAGCTCCCTGGGGTAACTCGGAAATTTCCAATCAGCCCAAGCTTGGGAATGGCTTTCCCATTGTGATATTTGAGCTAAGCTCCATATTCCGTTGTCAGTGAGCCAACTTATGGCTGGGGTTACCTCCGCGTTTGATCCAATAGGAGTTTGTCCTAATATTCTGTCAGTGGAAATCTTAATGCTGCTCCCTTCTCCTGGAACCTTTGATATATTTTGAGTCATAAAGGGTATGGCTTTCTTGCAAAGCTTCCAGATTTTTGTGCTTTCTCTATTGGGGATGTTGGTGTCCAAGAGTTGATGCCTTGAGCTGCTCAGGTATTTAGCCTCTAGGGCAGTCTTCCACCAAGCTATAGCCCCTGAGATCAACCTCCAGATTATTTTAGCTCCAAGGGCTAAGTTCAGCATTTTTGGAGATCTTATTCCAAGTCCCCCTTTTTCATTAGGTTGGATGACACTCTTCCAGCTAACCAGATTAAAAAAAAAATTCTCCGTTTTCCCTCCTTGCCAGAGAAAGTGCCTGAGCACTCTTTCCATTTTTTGATGAAAAGTCATTGGGGCTTGATGCAAAGAGAATCGATAGATGGGGAGAGAGGTCAGACCAGATTTGAGAAGGACAAGGTGCCCAGCTAGGTTCAGCCACATAGATCCCCATTGCTGGATTTTGTTGAGGATTTCATTCCATGTGTCAGCCTTCAGAGGTCCCATACTCACCAGCATTCCTAAGTAAGTAAAGTGACTCCAGTTTAACTTGTATGAAACTCCTAGCTCGCTATCAATGCTGTGAATGGTGAGATTGGAAACATTCCATCCGTATATGCAGCTTTTAACCTGATTGACCTTTCCTCCAGAATAATCCATGAATTGATCTAAAATATTCTTAAAGCGCCTTGCAATATTGATGGACGCTCCTCCCATCAAGAGGGTGTCATCTGCAAATTGTGAGTGATTAATATTCTTTATGCCTTGCTCAATTTTGATTCCAGTGATCATACCAGTTCTTCGATTGAAATCCAAGGCTTTGCTTAGAGACTCCGCCATGAGGATAAATAGGTATGGAGACAAGGGGCAGCCTTGCCTAAGGCCTCTAGATGATTGGAAGGCAGCACAGGGTCTACCGTTGATTAGAGGGGATATCCAAGGGTTCGATATGCAGGCTTTGATCATGTTAATAAAGGAGGGGTCAAATCCCATTTTATGAAGCACTGCAAACAGGAAGGTGCTTCTGACCCTATCGAAGGCATTGGCAAGATCGAGCTCTAGGACAAAACCTTTCTCCTTTCGGCTTATGCTTGAGTGGATGGCCTCTTGCGCAAGAAGAATGGAGTCAGTTATGTGCCTGTTAGGAAGAAAGCCCCCTTGGTTTTCAGAGATCAAAGAGGGTAGATGAGGTTTGAGTCTGGATGACAGGATTTTTGTAATTATTTTGTATGCTGAATTACATAAAGATATGGGTCGGAATCTAGAGAAAGTGGAAGGCCTGTTCTCTTTTGGGATTAATGCTAGATATGTTGAGTTGGCGAATCCCCCCAATTTTCCTTTCCTTAGAACCCAACGTATCATCTTTAGAAGATCTTTTTTAATCATCTGCCAGTACTCTCTGTAGAAACTAATTAGAAACCCATCAGGCCCAGGGGCTTTATCTGGGTGAAGGCTCCAGATTGATTTTTGGACTTCTTCTTCTTCTACTTCACGCACGAGCCTGCTATTTGTTTCTTGGGTGACTTCTTTGGCAATCTGCTGGAGCAGAGCTGAGTAATCCTCTTCACTTTTATCTTCAGTCAGGAGATTTTTGAAGTGGTTGGTGGCTGCTTCCTTTATGGTATCCTAGGTAGTGTAACTGTTCCCCTCACTGTCTTTAATTGAACTTACTATGTTTCTGGCCTTTCTAACGGTAGCCTGCTTATGAAAGTAAGAGGTGTTTTTATCTCCCTCACGCAGCCATAACTGTCTTGATTTAAGCCTCCATTTAACCTCTTCGTCCCTTAGTGTTTGGCTCAACTGGGAGTAGAGCATTTTTTCACTCTCTTTGTCTTCTGTGAGAGCCCAACGGCCTCAATCTTTTTCTACAGCTCTTCGAGGTCTTTCTTTATGCGCTTTTTGCTCAATTCGGGCTCCTGGAATTCGGTCTTTGCCCAATTTTTAAGTGCCTGCCTGGTTCTCTTCAACTTAGTCTCCCAAATAAAAGTCGGGGAGCCTTCCACATGTTGGGTCCAGGCCTGCCATACCACATTTCTAGCTTCGGGGATTCGATTCCATAAAGAACAATATTTAAAGGGGAGAGGACCGAGCTGGCAATGTCTGAGGAGAGTGAGCATTATTGGATAGTGGTCAGAGGCGGAGTTGTTGAGGATATTTGACTGGCCAGTAGCGAAGGAGGATAGATAAGAGATGTTTATGAGGAAACGGTCAAGTCTCTCCATAATATTTCCAGCTCCTAGACGCCTGTTGCTCCAAATATACAGTCGATTCTTAGGCTTTATATCCACCAATTCTTGCTCCTGCATAATGTGCTCAAGTCGATTTCTGAAGGGGTCAACAGTGAAGGTTCCCCCTCTTTTCTCATTGGCGTGAAGGACCAGATTTAGATCCCCTGCAAGGATGAGGTTGTTGTCTTGGTCTTCTTCTAAGTTTGCCTCCAGCGTGTTCCAGCAAGCTTCTTTCTCTCTATACTGATTCGGAGAGTAGATATTGTATATTCTTACCATTGCTCCATCCTCCTTGCTTTCTAGATTAACACTGATCCAGTGCTAGTTCATTTTGGTGGAGTTGCAGCTCCATTTGCTATTATCCCACATTGTTAGGATGCCACCCGAGGCTCCTCTTGCTTCACTTGCGCAACCACTGTATTGTTTTTGCTGGCTGAGGACCCTGTTGACTTCAGATTGATCTTACTTTGTCTCTTGAATAAGGACGATTTCAGGCTTTTCACTTTGGATTAGATCCTTGAGGGCTACTATCTTGGAGGGGTGCCCTAGTCCCCAACTGTTCCATGATAGCATTTTCATCATGATTTACTGGTTGCATGGAGAGGTGCTCGCCTCTCTTTTCCTTTGGTATTATTTTCTTTATCTGAGTGGCCAAGTATGAAGGATTCAATAGGGGTCTGAGATCCCATGGCAATGTCTTTCTGTGCGCTTTCCTCCCTATGTTGTTTAGCAGATTTTCTGCCAGGCCCATGTTTTTTGGGTATATCACTGGGCCCTCCATGATCCTTTGAGGAGCTTCTGGTTACTCTAGCCGAGAGGGTGTCAGGGGAGGGCTGGGAGATGTGAGGGGAAGAAGGGTGAAGGGTAAAGTCAGAGGGGGGAGGATCAGGCTCGGAATCTTCAGCAGAGAGGGCCGCGAATGGATTAGAAGATGGAGGAATGGGTGGATCCGAAGGTCGAGGAGATGATGAGGGGGGATGCGGAGGAGACTGATGAGAGGAGGAAGGAAGGTGCTGATGGGATAAATGGAGATGGATGGAGTTCTGAAGGGAGGGTTCTGGGGCTTCAGAGTCTGACAGTTTCAATGGCGGAGCTGATTTTTTTTTCTTAACGGTTTCCCATTGCCCTTCTTGCTCTTCTGATTCTACATTTATGATTTTAGTGCATCTATTTGCAAAGTGTCCGTATTCGTGACATACCTTGCATTTGAAGGGAATCTGTTCGTAGTCCAGCTACTGTATGTGGCTCCAATCGTCGACTTTCAGTTTGATTGCTTCCGGTAGTCCCAGGTCAACTTCTACACAGATCCGCGCACAGGCCTGCATGTTGTCTTTAGGTTCACTGCGAACTATGTATTTTCCGACCGCGTTCCCTATTGCTTTGACCGAGTCATCGCCCCAACAGTGAAGAGGGAGGTGAGGCAACCTGACCCAGACGGGAACTGCACTTGGTATATCGAGCTCTGGATCAAAATCCGGGGTCCATTTGTTGAGATAGAGACCCCTGGAGTCCATGAAGTAAGGCCCGTTTCTAAAGATTAGGTTCTTGTCCTCCTTTGTCTCGAAATGAAAGGTAAAATATCCTCTGCCACAGAATCAGATGGATATTTTCCCTTGGATCTTGTCAGCCCAGTTTCGTTCAACCCATCTTTGCACTGTTTTGGGCGAAGGCCATAGTCCTGTAAACTGCCCGATTAATCCTTTCTCTACCAATGAAATGGATGCCTTGCGAGGAATGGTCGGGGGCAAGTGAACTTCTTGTAAAACGTCTAGCTTCTTCACAAATTTAGATGCAGTAGGTCCGGGTCTTTGTTGAGGGAGCGATTTAATCAGATTGGAGAAGGCGTGCTGGAGCTGAAGCTCCGGATCCCCGCCAGGTGGATCCGGAGGGTCCATGGAGCCGGACGCTTGAAGTTGGAGCAAGCAAGGTCGAGGGCGGAGGCGGGCTCAGGCGCGCGCGCGTGCACAACAGCAGCAGCGGAGAAAATCAAAGAGAATAATTGTTCCCTTTGCTTGCTTAGATTAATCTATTGAATAGTTATGTATTAGAATTTCTTTCTTAGACTTAGCATAACTTGCAAACTTGTGAATAACCTATCTCTCTACTCACTAAGAAGCTCTGACCCAAACTTAGTCAATTTCTGGCTTTGCTTGAGCCACTATTTCATTGTGTAATTCCTGAGGAAATTAGGCCTCTATTTTATAGGAATTCCCTCCAAAATGATTCTACAATTCCCAAGGTTGATCATCTGACTGCATGTGACAGCTGTACACTCAAGGCTAGTCTAAAACTGATGTTACACTCCCTTGGAATCTCCGCCACATCTAGCGAACTCGAATTCTCTGTATGCGCTAGCTATTTTGGGGTGATTGATCAGTTAATTGGATGATCACTGAGTTAGACTATTGTCCCACTGCACAACTGAACTTCCACTAGTTCCTCTAATAGTTAGAACTAGTTTAACTAAAAACAACTTGAAATTAATGACCTTGATTGCTACAAATTAGAAATCACACATGCTTAACTAAACTCCAACTCCTTTAAATTGAATTTATTAATTTAACTGAGTGACAAGAGCCATGTCACCTTAGTTAATTGCATCCAAGTTGTCTGCTGATGCAGAAATTCGAATTTTCCCAATTTGACCAAGGCAAAATCTAATTGGGATTTTCTTGTGGCCATTTTCAACATGAAAAATCAAAAAAAGTTGATAGATGATGTTCTTCACTTATTCTAGTTTCTCCATTAAATCTTGGGAAATTCCTTAAATATCCATTTGTGAGAGGATTCAATTGTCCTAGAAATATCAATGTTACACACCTTGTATTTACTATTGGCCCAATTCTAGCCATTGTTTGTTGCCAAGTCAGTGTAGTTGGATGTTTAGGAGATGGAGGCGTTTTTGGAGATTGTTGCTTGGGAGTCATAGGTTTCTTTGGAGACTAAGGAGGAAGACTCAAATTTTGAATTTTAGGAAAACTGATCTATTGAAATTTAGGAAACAAAGGGTTGGTATAAACTTTAAAAGTTCCTATAGAATGTAAAAGGGAAAAGGGATCTTCAAGCTTAGCTTCAAGTTGATTAGTTTTAGGAGTTGAGGACTTACTTTCAGATTATTTTGTATCTCTAGTCTTTGATTGAGGAATTTGAAAAGATTCAAGTTGCTCAACTAACAAAGAAGTTTAGAGATCTACTCCTTTTTCAATTAGATCTAAAACTCTAGGGGATAAACCAATAGGCTTAGGTGGTTCTTCAAAACTATAAGGATGAGAGGATGAATTTTGAGGATCAAAAGGATGGAGATTCATCTTTATGTTTGATAGAATATTTCTTGATCAAATTTTCAAGATCTAATAAAGGTTTAGGTGGTTCATCATCTAGATTAGATCTGATATATTTTTGGGGTTCCATATTTTAACCAATGGAGTACAGCAGGTGAATGAACTAGCTGAAAAACCTCTTGTTCACCATCATTGAGGTAATCTCAATCGTTGTCCCACAGGAAAGCAACTTCAATTTCTCGTTCCCGGGCAATGGCGCCAATTTGATGTTGTCCTTTGTTGAAAACTCTTGGTTAAAGAACTATGCTAAAGCATCTATGAAGTTGATGTGCTTTAATAATGGTTGGTCCAAGGATAAAACCCTTGTTTAAGTAATAATCCTTAGTATTTTAAAGATTAATCAAATTGTTGATTTCCAACAGTAACAACATACAATATCTTACAAGTGATGATAGAAGAATAAAGGAAACATTTAATTTGTATGAATTCAGTTTGAATATTTAATGATCAAATGTGGAAATAAAGCGTATGGAAAAATATCCCACAATTGACATTAATACATACAAGAATTGTGTAGAAGACAACAATTTAATTATTGAAGAGTAATTCACAACAAACAAATAACTTGCTTAATTAACTAAATTTTGAACATAACTTTGCAAGGGGAGATCAAGGAGACTAATCCTTAGCCTAACCTTTCCTGGTTATCCGCACAATTTAATATGCATTAGATAACAAGATGATGAATTACTAGAACACTCACATGAAAAACAATGTTGTCATAAGTGAAAACAAGACTCCTTAATTTCGAAAATATTCAAGCATTACAACAAAAATGTTCAATCTTGGTCCAAGAATCAACCCTTCCTCAATCAGATATA
>APFE030124170.1:11593-49189 GCA_000404065.3 Pinus taeda
TCATCACTTGACACTCTGGGGTTGGATATAGGAAGCAATTCAATTCTTTTGCTACCTTACAATGAATAAAATTGTGGGTACTTCCTGAATCAATCAGCACTATTACCTTTTTCTTCTTGATTTGTCGTTCTATCTTGATGGTTTGAGGAGTGGTAATTCCCGCCAATGCATTACAATATATTGTCAAATTCATTTGTTCTTCATCTAGGCTTTGTTCCTGTAGTATATCCTCTTCTTTTGACCTTTCTTTCTCCTTTTCTTCTTCCTCTTCACAATCTATGTCGAATAATTTCTTCTCAGCACACTTATGACCTTTAGTGTATTTACTATCACAACTATAACAAAGCCCTTTTTCTCTTTTTCTTCCAATTGTTGTGGTGTCAACCTTATAGGCTGTGGAAGACTAAGGGACAACACTTCCATCTTTATAGTTGTGAGTGGTATGCTTCCTGGTTGCCATAATTTTGCTTTCCATTTTTCTTGCTAACCTGAATGCCTTCTCTAATGAATCAGGTTCCCAAAGGCGAACATCATGTTGGATATTATCCTTTAAAGACCCTATGAACACATCAATCCTATGCTCCTCTGGAATATCTTTTACCCTTATGTTCAGTTTTTGGAACTCCTCAATGTGCTCCATTATTGAACCCTTTTGTTTGAGACTTATCAATTGGCTAAAAAAAATATTTCTTTTTGTATCCTCATAATGTGCCATCAATTCTTCCGTAAAAAATGCACAAGTGATAAATTGTTTACGACAGCAAAGCCATTGATACCATACAAACTGATTTGGTTCCAAATATAAAGTTGCCATACGTACCTTTTATGTGTTTTGCACATTATTGAGATCGAAAAATTGCTCCATCTATAATATCCATGTTGCGGGATCCTTGCCATGAAACTTCCTCATATCATTTTTTGGAATATGGTGGATCTTCGATCCAACATTAGAGTCTATGGAATCATGATTAACATTTCTTTTGTTCTCATCATGAGTTTCCTTTACTACCCTTTCACCCTTAGTGACCCTTTCTTGGAGCAACTTATTCATATTTATCTTCAATTCTTCCATGTTTGTCTTCAAATCTATCTTCAAATCATCCATCTTAGCTTCCACATCATTCATCTTAGCTTCTACACCTTTTTGTGCAAGTGACACTTTTTGCACTTGGTCCCTTAATTTTGATATATCATGTTTCATTTCTTCCTCTTCTTCATGAGTCATGCTAGAGCTTTCAGGTCGCCAACTAGGTGTTTCCATTTTCTTTCTTCGGGGCATCAATTACTGATAATAATGCTTCACTATGCCCTTTGAATTCCTTCAAAATAATTTTTCAAACCAACCTTAAGCAAACATGTAAAAAAATATACACACCTTTTTTCACTTTGTAGGAGCTCGATATTGCCTCTGATGTATCTCTGTAATTGCGGATCATCCAATTCTGAAATTGCGACCTGTGGTAACTCTCTATGTCCTATTTCCAATGCCACCAGTCTAACCCCAATTGGATGCTCCAATGAAGAGTTATTCCAAATCTCCCATAGTGACTTGATTATAGACTAATTCAGCAGAGCAAACTTGTACGACGTGCCACATGTCCCTGTTTTGACTTTTGGCTCTGAACAATATATACAAGAAACTGCAGTCTGTCCTCTTTCTTACCTTCTTACAAAATTTCAATTTGATGCTCAGAGAGCAAGCTATGAAGATTTTCCCCAAGTCACCTGTTTTGAATGTAATTCGGGATTCTGCAAAAGGACCAACTTCCTCAATTCATATCTCCGAAGATATAGCGCAAAAAGCTCTGAAATTTGGACCTGAGATTTAGTGCGATGTCTTCTCAAACGGTTTTTTCTTTTAGCTTCTGAAACGTCGCAGAAAAAAAGTTAGAGAGAAAATGCCACGATGACCTATTTAGAGCAGCAAAACCCTAGAATCCAAAGCTTTGATACCAAATGTTATGAAACCAGCTCAAGAAAAGATAGAAAAGATAGATCAACGCCTTAGAATTCAGCCTCTTGGAGGGGCAACCTCGTTTACATTACATAAATGAACAATTCTTGGATGATTTAAATGATAAAACCTCATTTCTATATATATGAGTCTAAGGAGTCAGAATATAACCCAGCCGACCTAACAATAATAATATAAAGCCACAAAAATAACAATAGAGGGATTCTATGGGGCCCAGTAATAACAATATGGGAACAATAGAGGCACAACAATATTAATAAGGGGTACAACTACAATAGTAATGGGGTAATCACTAGTATTATAGCGACCCAACAGTTTTTCATTGTAAAATTCCCATCATCGGTGACAAGAGACTATATACTTTAGGAAGGGCCATGGTTTACATAATTTTATGCAAATACAATGATAGTATCCAGGATGTTGGTATGGGTTAGGCTGCACAATCTCCCTCTACATTTCTTGCATAATCAAGTCCTAGAAGATATTTGGAATATCATAGGGAAATACATCAAAATAGAGACATGAATATTGAAGGAAATAATCTATACCTTCACATGAATTTGTGTCGAAGTAGATATTGGCAAAGGCTTACTGGATCGCATACAACAAATTCACAACCAACGGAATTTGACACAACTCTTAGATTATGAGAACACAACTTTTAGATGCTAAATTTGTTGGCAAACAGGACATCGATAAAACACATTCCCTGAAGCCAAGAAAGACACTTGAAGAAAGAAAAAGGTTGGAAAACAACCTAAAGAATAACAATTCCCCCCAAATGAGCCTGATGAGGAAGAGGACGAAGCAGGGGCAGAACCCATACCTACTAAGAATAACCAAACATAAAATTAATCAAAAGCACAACAGAAAGCCTCACAAGATCTATTTGAATTACATAACACCCTTGTTCAGCCAACAAAGGTACCAGAAGTAAAGGACACCAGCAGAAATAAACGTCAACATACATCAGACAACTCAATTTCAAAAAAGGGCACTGCAAGACTAGAAGTAGGAAATCTGCTCGCTCTTGTCTCTTCCATGCCATCTCAACATGAATGGCACAAGGTTGAGAAACATAAATGGAGAAAATCCTAACTTTTCTCTCCATCTGTATTTTTAGTTGTTTTTTGTATGAACTTACGATCATCAGTCATTGACTAGATGATGGAATGCTATTAGGCATTTGCAACATGTAATTTTGTTTTCATTAATAAAATTAATGTTTTTACTGAGAAAAAAATGCATTCATGCTTATATCACCATATGTACTAAAGGGATGTGAAAATTTGAACACTAAAGATGAGATGTGACCCTATTCTTTATTAGTAAGAATTGATGTATATATCATATTTAAGGCACTACCGTGTATTGTAATCATGCACATCATAGTATTTTGAAATCACAAAAATAATTATACATTATATCATACACTTTAAAGTAACAATTCATTTTCACAATATTTAGTGCTAGTGCACTAATATGATGAATAGGAATTGATAAAAATGTACCAACATATATTTTATATTATTATGGCACACACAGTTTAATGAGTTAAAAAAATCAATGCATCCACATGTCTATATTTTAGTTAATTATTTATTTACAAATTACAATTAATAATTTCAAAATCAAATATTCTAACAATACTATTGATTTTTATATTTAAATTATTTTGTTTAGATATAATGATTGCAGTAATTCATTATCCAATGGATTACACCTATGTTATTTGTTACAATGTAAATCATACATATATTAACTAATCAACATCGCAACATATCACGAGAATGGAGAATGTAATAAAATAATAAACATTTTATAGTAAATCAATATGATATCGATTGTAATACAAAATGTGACAATGTAAAGGTCTGCAATAATCAAAATGCAACCAATATATAGATGCTACATTTATTAGTAACCTATCAACATCCAAATAGGACTTTATGTCTAGTACATTAAACAAAATGTTAGTATGTAATTGTTGTACTTATTGACAACATGTCCTCATGAAATTGGGACAATATGTCAAGTACATTAAACATAATAACTAATTTTGATAAATAAATATTTGAAAACATACAACTTACAATAACATTAATTATTTTTATTCTCATTCAACACTTAACTAGTATCATTTCTCAAGTTGTATTTGTCATCACTCGTAGGTGATATTGTACTTGTGTTATTTAACATAAGTGTTTTTGATTTCTTTGCTTTTTTATGTTTTATCTCTTCAAGTTCCATATATTAACATATAAATAAAGTGTACTAAGTATATATAATTTTATATAGTGAAATATAAAGGGATATTCGAATAAAAAGAAATTTATAATAGTAGCAAGTGTTTTATAAACAATATGCATTCTTTCAGATCCTTGCTCCATGTTGTCTCTCAAAATATCTTTTGATGGCTCCCCTCCATAATTTGTTTCCTACAAATTTAATATTCTACGACAAAGCATATATATAAATAATATAAATGTTTGTTGTCATTCTATTAATTATAAAATAAAGTAAGTTAAGCAACATAGCTACTTACAAATTGTTCAATTAACACTTGATACTTCAACATATACTCACAACTCATACTTAATCTAATATGGATAAATCTTTGATTGGATCTTCTCTATATGCTAACACCTCTTAGAATATATCCATGGAAAAGTGCAAATTAATTAATTAAATATGAAGATTACAATGAATATGAAATATTAAGTAAGATTGAAAACCTGAGTAATTGCAACGTTGTGATCAACCATTTTCTTTATTTTTATTTTGTGTTATGTGTTGAATGGGTTGCATTTGTATTTAAGTATTGTAATAGAACAATTGAAAAATAACATTTCATGCAATAATTATATTCATTGTAGACAAAAGAATAAGATACATCAATGGGATGGATCCTCTTGTGATGCAATTATGTTCATTGGTTTTACTATATCCTTGTGCACTTTTTTGAACATCTCTTTTGGCATGAAATTTATTGGTTTTCCATACACTTTTTTATGTGGATATGCATGAAATTCTTGAAAAATGAAAAACAAAATATTTTTGTTTTTGAATAAGATGAAAGTAAATATAGAAAAAAAATGTTCACGTAATTTTTGAGACATATTATAAATAAAAACATGTTTTTGAGTACTAAGTTTTAGATCATTTATATTTTGTTACTTTAAGTTTTATTATTGCAAGCCTCATAGCTCTCGTTAGGCATTGCAGTGCTTCCCATAGTTTATATATAACCTAATTTTTGAAGCCATTGGATTGATTTCTGTAATGTAAGTGGAATGTACCCATATAAGTTCTTTCCACTATATCCCTCATAACTTTGTAAAAATCAGCACCACTCCCTACGTTTTTGTTAACTTCCATCACCACTTAAGATGAACTAATGAGCAGGTCATGATATTTTACATCCTTCCTAATTTTTATCTTCTGAAATTTTATTTCCTAGCTATCAACCCCTACACAACATTTAAAAAATGTGAAATCAAGTTTTCAGAACTTATCATAAATTAATGTTAAGTAAATCATTTTCAGTAAGAAGTCAAAGAAAACTCCATATCAATGATCAAATTAAATAATTTCTTTTCAATATTTTCATAAATCTTTTACACTTTTTTGCACTTAAATTGTGAAAAATCTTAACGAGTTTCTTAAATTTATTATGACATGAAATAAGCACAGAACATCATTATTCTAAACTGGATAATTCAAATTTATTTATTTTTAATAAAAATTAAAGAAATCTCCTTCTAAAACTACTAGATTCCTTTTGAAACTTAACCTCCAAACTATTCAGCTTCGAGGCTTCTCCCATTTACGGATGCTCCTAGATGAATTTGACAACTTAGTGAATCTCCAAACTATTACTAGCTCCACTATTCCCATTTGCAGACACTCCAATATGGAAAGATTGGTATCTTTGGAGATGTTCAAAGAAGGCAGTTATATGAAGTTGGAGACAATATGGGTTATTTCATTAGAGAGGTTTAGAGGAGGAGGTTATTGAATTGTAAAAAACTGTGAGAACTATATATTTATGAAAATATTAATGGTCTGGTGGAGATTGGAGTGTTTCCGGCAACATCTCTAACTTTCAACTTGATAGGTTGTGGTGCATCGAGGTGTTGCACCTCTAAGATAATAGTGGCCAGCTATCAATGCCAGAGCTTCTAAGATAATTTTTTTGGGGGTTTTGTTTTAGTTTGGAAGACCAATGAATAAAACAGATGAAACACAATAATGCTTAACCTTTTGAATAATATTAATCCAAAGCAGAACGCTGCTATAAAATTTTACACAGTGAAATAGCCTGAATAGTGGTGAGCATAAACAAAAAATAATATGATTATTATAGTTTTCAAAAAGAAAATTAAACAATAATAAGTATGAAATCCTTTGACCGATGTTCAGAAGGCTCAAGAGAATATGCTTATGCTTACAACAAGATTCTGATGATTTATTGATTCAAAGGGAAATGATTAAACAGGCAATTCATTAATCCATTCTCTTTAATGATTATCCCTTCAGAAGCTTATAAGAATAGACTGAGACACAATTATTCATACCTAGGTATCTCTGTAAGACATAAGAATATGAAGAAAAACATAATGTGTAATACTGGAAAAACTTACAGGAAACACAAACTGTGTAAAACTGAATTCAGAATCCTTTGCTTTGTATTAAGGGTCCAGAAAAGCTAGTACATCAAATGTTTACAAATGTTTCTTCAAGAGTGAACTCTCTTTCAATGGTAAACTTGCTTCAATGGTGAACAATGAACCCATAATAACTCATAAGGAGAGTTATTTATACAATACTAGAACTAGGAAAATATCCTAAATTGTGTTTATAAAAATAGATTCATTTAAGGAAAAGGAAATATCTTCATGCAAGAAGATAGAGATAGCTATTGAACTAGTGCTTGCTGTCCGTGTTATTTAGGTTCTGTTGGATTTGGTCTTTGATTTTTTTCCCTTTAAGCTTCTTGGATATTTGGTATTCACCCTGAATGTCGTATTCACTTATGACCTTTCATCTTATACAGTTTCATTTGATACTCTTTGACCTTATTGAACTTTACCTACCTCCTTTATTTAAACTTTTACTATGTCATTTGTCTATTTTAACATTTACTGTGTAAAATAACTTCTTTCTGCTCTGTCTTTGGTCTAAACTTGATCTTCTATTTGTATACAAACTTATGATAAATGAAGCCTGTTGAATAGATATCCTAAGTATCTTGGAGTAAACATGTTTTTAACTAGTGTCAAAATTGTTTATCGCGTCTCATGGTCTTCTGCTAATCACCTACAAAATACAACAATTTATTAAGAACAATACAAGTTGACAGGGAGGGCCACAATGGTTTCATTTGAGTTGAAAGGTCTATGGATGGAGTCCGAAGCATTTTCGAGAGGCAAAGAGTGGTTAAATCGGTTGCAGCGGCATAAGGTGGCACAGGCAGGGTTATAAGGTTTTACTGTGTAAACGGGCGAAAAGAGTGAAAGTGAGGGTTTTGGCATTTAAACAGTTAAATTTTAAAATTTGGCACATAAGGATTAAGTAAACAATAGATGGTTTTGTTGTATGCATGGAGCAGTTTCAAAGGCTCATCACATCGCTTTTGGTCGTGGGGTGGTTTTCTCTAAGTGCACGCGAGTTAATGTGGGATTGCCATGTAACCACAAGGGGCCCGAGAAGAACCACGAATCTCGCATGCTCATGTGCAGGTAAAGGTCAAAGATTGGGAGCATGCGATATGGCTATGGATCATTAGATCTGGGAGCAAGTGATCAAATGGCTATCGCATGGTCGAGATGCACGAATGGAGCAGGTGTGAAGATTAGTGGCCCAAGGAATACTTACAAAGGATTTGCAATTATTTTAATGAATAAAGCGGGTTTAAACACATTGCGATGTGTTTATGGAGTGGGACTAGTGCTAACACCAAGGGTGGTGGGTTAAAAGAGTCTTTATATCGAGAAATGGCAATATAACGAGGGGAAAGTGATTTCTTCAAAGGGAATGGGTTTCACACTAGGGAAAAGGGGCTTTTAGGTAGGAGAATGAGTTTGGAGAGTAAATTACTAGGAAAATGTGTGAAACCGAGGGAAAGGGTGAAAATGAAGGGAAAAGGTGGAAACGAAGGGATGATGAGGAAATTATTAAATAGGTAGTGGGGCGTGAAGTGAAATGAGGGGAAGTTAACCAAGTCAATTTGTTAACATCTTTTCACCTTTATAATTGCTCCTATACACTGCAACACATGATCAAGCATGATAAATGTGCTTATGCCTCAATCAACTTTGTACATCTGCAACCTTTCTTTTACCTACACTTTACTTACCCTAACATTTTTTCTTCACTTAATTGGGTGCATTTAGGCTAGCAGGCCCTTTTCTTTCCTTTTTCTTTTGAAAATCAAACTATCTAATTCTAACCTTATAACATCTAAGAGCTCAGATTAAACTGATGAGCTCCGTATTATTCTCTACCTAACTACTGATCTGCCAAGATTAAACAGTTTGGCTAGATCTCTATTCTCTAACTATAAACATGAAATTTAAAGCATGAATTAGTCAAGATTAAATTATTTGACTATCATGGGTTGTGGCATTTATGAAAAGCTACACACAACCATTATTTCACATAATAAAGTAAAAGTAGTGACACTTGGGCTTGCACACATTCAAAGCTTATTTCCTTTTGCTTTTCTCTCTAACCTAACATTTTATTTTTTCCTTCATTTTTTTGGGCATCTATCCGAACATTTTCTTTGATATGGACATGTTATCAAGATATTTCCTAACATTTTCTATTCAACATTCTTTTTGTCCATATCATAGCTTAACATTTTTTGAAAATATTTTCATTTTTTGACTAATTGATTCTAACTTACCAAAACCAAAAAATGCTACAACATTCACTCCAACTAGGGATTGCTTTCTCCTATAGAATGGAGAGAACCTGTAGATCCATGTGCCTACTCTCAGGGTATGGAGTCTTTTTTTGTAAAAAAATCACACTGACAACTTGAAAGTAAAAGATACCAGAGTTTTTACAATGGTAGTAATGAAATCTACTTCAACTTCTTAGTACTGAATGTAATGTATGAGAAACCTTCCATTTACAGGATAAGTGGAATATAGCCCCTCAAGATTTTGTAGCACAAAAGCGTTGTTTCCGTTCACTTTAGAAATTCTAAAAGGTCCAAACCATAGGTTGTCAAACTTGCCATGTTTTCCCTTTTCTTCTATCCTTGAATCCCATCTTAGAACTAAATCACCTTCCTTGAGGTCCCTTTTCTTGGTTCTTTTGTCAAACAAGCTCTTCATCTTATTCTGATACTTTTTCAATTTGTATTGAACTTCATCTCTGTTTTCATTTAGTTCAATAATATGATTTATTCTCCTTGACAAATCATTAGGTTCATCTATTGAATCATGCAAGAATTTTAAAATGCAGAAGGCCAAATTGGTAGGGAAGATTGCATCTTTCCCATAAATAAACTGAAAAGGAAATTTTCCAGTAGATCCTTTTTGAGTAATTCTCTTTTCCCATACTGCATAAATTAAATGAGAGTCCCATCTCTTTTTATGATCGTCTAGAGTCTTTTTTATTACCTTTACTAGATGTTTTTTGAAGATTTAGCAAGGCCATTACCTTGTGGGTAATATGGAGTTGAATGATGTAAAAAAATCTTTTTTTTTTGGCAAAATTCAATTATTTTAACACTAGAAAAAGTTGTTGCATTATCAATGAAAATTAGAGTTGGGCAACCAAATCTAGATAAGATTCTCTCTTCAATAAATTTGATTACTACTGAATTAGTATCATTTCTCGCTGCAATTTCTTCCACCCATTTAGTGAAGTAGTCTATTGTAGTGAGGATCCATCTATGCTGATTACTTGAAGTAGGATGATTCTCTCCAATAAAATCTAATCCCCATTGGTTGAAAGGTTATGAGGCTATTGGTGGAACCAATGAAAGCGCCACTATTTTTTGCTTAGCAGCAAACGCTTGACAAGGAACAAAACGTTTGACCTTTTCTCCTACTTGTAAGAACAATGTTGGCCAATAAAATCCTCCCCTTAGTATCTTATATGTTGTTGCTCTCTAAGGATAATGTCCTCCACATAATCTTGTATGAAACTGGTTAATGATTCCTTCAATTTCTGATTATGTTAAACATAATAACAAAATATTTAGTGGATCCTTCCAGTACAAATTTCCATTTATGATACAGTACTTGATTGCTTTTAATTTGAGAGTCTTACACTGGGTTTTGGAGAAGGATGCTCGACATTCAAAATGGATCAATAAATTTACAATGTCTTGGTACCAATCTAACGATAGAAATTTGTGATCAATGTGTAAAGGGTTGATCTGATCTGAAGGTAAAGGTTCTTGTGAATTCTTTTCTTCAGGATGAAGAGAAGGTTCTTGTGGATTACTTTCTTCAGAATGAATAGAAGGTTCTAGTGGATTCTCCTCTTTAGGACGAAGGGAAATTTCTTGTGGATTATCCTCTTTTGCAAGGACAAAAGTTTCTAATGTATTCTTCCCTTGTATCTCTAAAACAAAATTGATTCCGAGCACTTTACAGTTTTTTTAAGCTAGAAGCTTAGCTAATCCTTAGCCTTTTACTAGCTTTGTAGTTTTCATAGTTAGATCAAACTCAAGTATTTGAGTTATCCATCTACCTCTCTTTCCATCAGTGTCTGGTTGGGTTAAAACAATTTTCACATCACTGTTAGAAACATACGAAATAATAGGAGAATGTAGGACATACAATGTGAATGATTTTAGGGCTTGAATAAGGGCATAGGCGTGCTTCTCAATTATGTCATACTTAAGCTTGACATCTCTCATAAGCTTATTGAAAAATGTTATGGGTTGGTCATGGGAATCTTCATTCTTTTATAGTAGAATAATAGCAATGGTTGTTTCTGAGGTAAAGGAAAAGACACTAAATGGTTTGGTGTAATCAAGGCTGGCGAAGGTGGGGGCTTTAGAGATGGATTTCTCGATCTGATCAAATGCATGCCTAGAAGAGACAGTCCATTTAACTTCATGATACTTTCAGAGCATGTCAGTTATATCTTTTACAATTTCAACATAATTTGGGATGAATCTCCTTAAAATTTTAATCTTGCCTAGAAAAGCTTGAATATCCTTCTTGTTTCTACGTAAGGTCAATGTTTCAATGGTAGGGACACACTTTGGATCAATCACTACTCCTTCTTTTGAAATTATATGGCCTAACAGTTTTCCTTCATTGA
Source organism: Pinus taeda (assembly GCA_000404065.3). NCBI lineage: Eukaryota > Viridiplantae > Streptophyta > Pinopsida > Pinales > Pinaceae > Pinus > Pinus taeda. The sequence continues at coordinate 22,863 of APFE030124170.1, forward strand.
TAGCAAATAGAGACTTTTTAGGATTCAATGATATTCCAAATTTTCTACACCTGTCAAAAACCTTCATTGAGTGCTTTAGATGTTTCTGATCAAATTTAGAAAAAATAGTTATGTCATCAAGATAAATGACCACAAATTTATTTACCTAACCCACAAAAGCTACATCCATGGCTCTCTAAAATGTTTCTCCAGCATTGGTTAAGCCAAATGACATCTTAGCATACATGAATTTACCCTAGGCTATAGTAAAGGTTGTCTTCTCTATGTCTGTTGAATCAACATTTACTTGATTATAGTGTGAAAAACCATCAAGCATAGAAAGTCTTTGTGCTCTTGAAACCATTTGAAATAACTGATCCATTTTGGGGAAAGGATAGTTATATTTTAATGATGCTTTGTTCAAATTTCTAAAGTCCACACAAAGTTTGATTTCTCCATTCTCCTTTCTAATAGGAACTAAATTTGCAACCCAATTAGAATATCTAAGAGGGAGAATGATCTAGGCATCTAGAATTATCTTAAATTTCCTTTTCTACAGTTGGTAGAAGAGCTACATTGATCCTCCTAAGTTTCTATTGATAAGGAACTGCTTCTGGCTTTAAAGGAATTTTATGATGTATTAATGAAGTGTCATAAGTCCTTAGATCAACATAGGTCCATGAAAAAACATCCTTATAATTTTGAAGTAACTTAAGGTATTGAGCTTTAATCTTAAGATCTAGAGATGCATAGATTTTTATGTTTTTAGTATCATCATTTGTTCCAATATTAATTTATTCTATGTCATCTTGTGAAGAAATGGACTAAGGGTTTCTGAGGACATCATTTTGATCAAACAATTTTTCTAAAGGAATGAGGCCTTTGGGATTAAAATTGTTAGATAATTTAATAATGTCATGATCAACAATTTTTAAATTGAAATTTGAAGTATCATTTTCATTTGTATTTTCATATATTTATGTTCTAACTTCATCAATTTGTAGAACTGAAAAATCATCTATAACATGCAGAAAATATTTCAAATATTCATGATCTTCAAATATCTGCCAATGTTTTAGATTGTCTGGGATGGATGGTATGTATCTGACTTGTATTTGATAGAGTACATTGGTATGATCATGAATTTTAAATGAACTAGCAAAAATAGCTAATGCTTCTACATGAATATTCTTATCTCTTGGAATATAAGTCAAATTAAAAGAATCAAAGAATTTTTCAACTGAATCCCAAACTTCATTTCGATAAGACCTAAGTCTAGGATGCTTACTCTGGAAAATATTTCTCACTTGTCTGACAATAAGTTCTGAATCAGTAAAAACGCTTAAGTTTTGAACCTTTAAGCTTTTGGCTAATTGTAGTCTCAAAAGGAAAGCTTCATATTCAGCCACATCATTGGTAACTTCAAAGTCAAGTTTGCTTAATTGGGTGATATTATATTTTTCTGGTGAAAATAAAACTACCCTAGCTCCTACTCCATGTTTTGTACAAGAACTATTCAAAAATAGTTTCCATATACTACTTTGATTTGGTATAGGACTTTCAATTACATATTCTATTTTAACTTGAGTTTCATGAATTTGGTTTGAAAAGAGTTGAAAGCAACCAAAATCCTGATCAATTGCATAAATGGGATGGTTCCTTGGCTGGTCTGTTTTGCAAATAGTGTGCACAAATATTACCTCTCTATATAACCTTAGTTTTTCTCCGCCATAAGCTACAATAGTGGCATAATAAATATCCATTTGAAGAGTTCCCCCTAATTTGGCACAGAAAGACCTAGAAAGGAGCATTTCAAATTTGGAAGGGATATCTATGACAACTATATCAAGCACTACACTTTTCACTGGAATTTGGGCAAGGGTGACTACCAAATCCTTAATCAATCCTGAGTAGGGCACCCTTTTAGAATCAAAGGTGTACAATTCATGATAGGATCTAGTTATGTCAACTTTCAAATGGTCCATGAAATTTTTTGGCATCAGGTTATGTGATGCTGCAGAATCAAGCATACAATTATATAACATGGAATCATTTGTATTAAGAGTTACATAGAAAGGAGGCACTATTTCATCTATCATATCTGAGCTAGGATGAAAGATAATTGTTGGTTTTTCATCTTGCAGACTAACGATATCACTTTCAACATCAACCAAGGTGTTTTGTGTCCATTTCGACACTTGATTTTTATACCCAGGGTTTTTGGAAAGTTCTAAAAGTGGAATTGGGATTATAACTCTTTCTAGCTCTTTTTCAACATTAAATGTAGTCAAAACATTTTTATCATTTTGAGTAATATCAGTTGACTGATTTAATGATCGAATAATAGTTGTTTGAGTTTCAACAACTTTGGTACAAGGTTCAATTATTGGAGTCCCCTTAGTAGGTCTTCTAGGGCTAGGTCTAGGCCTAAGATCATATCTCTTATTCAACTCTACAACTAAACATTCAGAGAAGGCACAGTATTTAGAGAACCTGTAAGGATTCTTCATCTTCTTGAACCTGATTTTGTTGTGAGAGAGGAATCATAACTGTTTGATTAGAAGAAGTATCCATGTTATTGATATCTTCAGTAATAGTCGTAGTATTTTCATCAGGTTGCTGATAATCTATCAGTAAAGGAGTGGGAACCTGCTATCATTACTAGGTCTTTGAAGAATTTGTAATTGTGGATTCCTTCTATACTAACCTTGATTTTGATTTTGGGGTCTATTAACTATTTGTTGAACTGTCATAGGTTAAGTCTCCATCTTGGAAATTCTATTAGATATATTTCTAAGAATAGAAGTTATTTCGTCTATTTTAGAAGCTTTAGTTTTAGTCTTAGAAGAACTAGAGGAACAAGAGGATTCTTGAATAGATTTGAGTTTTCTTTGGGCCTTTTTCTCTTTAACTTTCAACGAAGTCGAAGCAGACCTATTTTCTTACACCTCTATAGCATTTGTTTGCATATCTTCAAGATTTCTTGAAGTTCTCTCTCTTAGCATTACAACAAAATCATCGCCAAAGGCTTTAGAAAACCTAGACTTAGCTGTTGCTACAGGGGGTTTACAATCAGGGGGCATCTTATGATAAATTTTATTGAACCTTTTGATAAAATCTGATACAGGTTCACCAAAGTTTATTTTAAGTTCTTCAAACTCAGTCAAAAAGTAAACAGGATTTTTGTTTACACCGCATTGGATTTTAAATATGTTTGTAAGCTCTTCCCAATTTCTAATGAAATTTATAGGTAACTGCCTAAACCAAATTATTACATTTCCTTCAAGTGACTAGGCAAACAATCTCATGTAAACATTTTCTTGTTCAATATTCATGTTGTCTGCAAAGTCTAGAAAAGCTTGAAGATGGTCCTCGGCTGTGGGACCAGTTTCTCCATTATACCTGGGAAGGTATTTCAAGTATCCAACCGCAAATGCGTCGAGGTTAGCAGGTAAGACTAAAGATGCATATCTAGCTTGTACAATAGGTTGGAATGCCATAGTATAAGGTGGTGTATGAGGTGTTTGTGTGGATGAAAAAGAAGAAGATTAAGAAGAAGATGGTGAAGAAGATGCAGAAAAAGGTGATTGAGGGGGTGTGTGACTATGTAGAGGTGAAGAAGGAGGAGGTCTCTTGAATAACTTTAAAGGAGTCTTAAGAACTAACTTTGGGACTTGTGAATGAATACCCTCTTTTGATTCAAAGAGTGGATTTGTATATACAAAGATGGTCTCTTCAGGTTGTTCAAAAGTAGAAGCTTCAAGTCATTCAGATGTGGAAGGATATGAATAAGTGGTAGGGAATATGAAATCTTTGGGTTTGTATTCAAGTAAATGAACACCCAAGTCAGACTCAATTTTAAGTGATCCTCGTGGTAGAGGGGGTTCCGGATGCTTTTCAAAAAAATGAATGAGGAAATCTGAATCTAAATCAACTACCCTATCTAATAGTTCAGAAACCCTAGGAGGTATTTGTGTCAAATCAGGATCAGATGGAATATTACTAAAAGGATCAAATGATACTAACTCTTCAGACTGCAATGTTGAAGAGGAAGAAGAAGATGGTTGATGTCTCCTTTTAGAACTTTCTTTTCTTAGAAGTTTTTCAGGATCTAACAGAGGATTAACTAAGTCAGATTCTGAATGAGATTTGGTGTGCTTAAAGGGTGCTAGTTTGGGCTAGTGGAGTCACCAGGTGAAATATTTTAACCTTTCTAGACCTTTAATCACCTTAAAGGAAAATAATTAATATCATTGTCCCAAGAAAACTTAATGGAATTTGAATCCCCAGCAACAACGCAAGATTTATGGTGTACCTCTGAGATAATAGTGGTTAGTTATCAATGCCAGAGCATCTAAGATAATTTTTTTGGGGGTTTTGTTTTAGTTTGGAAGACCAATGAATAAAACAGATGCAACACTATAATGCCTAACCTTTTGAATAATATTAATCCCAAAGTAGAGGGATGCTATCAAATTTTACTCAGTGAAATAGCTTGAATAGTGGTGAGTAGAAACAAAAAATAATATGATTATTATAGTTTTCAGGCAGAAAATTAAACAATCATAAGTACGAAAACCCTTGACCGATGTTTAGAAGGTTCAAGAGAATATGCTTGTGCTTACAACATGATGCTGATGATTTATTGATTTAGAGGGAATTAATTAAATAGACAATTCATTAATCCATTCTCTTTAATGATTGTAGCTTCAAAAGCTTATAGGAATAGATTGATACACAATTATTCCTATGTAGGTATCTATGTAAGACATAAGAATTTGAAGAAAAACATAATGTGCAATACTAGAAAAACTTACAAGAAACACAAACTGTGTAAAACTGAATTCATAATCCTTTGCTTTGTATTAAGGGTCTAGAAAAGCTAGTACATCAAATGTTTACAAATGCCTCGTTAAGAGTGAATTCTCTTTCGATGGTCAATCTGATTCAATGGTGAACAATGAACCCATAATAACTCGTAAGGAGAGTTATTTATACAATAGTAGAACTAGGAAAATATCCTAAACTATTTTTACAAAAATAGATTTATTTAAGGAAAAGATAATATCTTCATGAAAGAAGATAGAGACAACTATTGAACTATTGCTTGCTATCCTTGTTATTTAGGTTCTGCTGGCTTTGGTCTTTGATCTTTTGCCCTTTAAGCTACTTGGCTATTTGGTCTTCATGCTGGATATGATATTCACTTATGACCTTTCATTTGATACTCTTTGACCTTGTCTACCTTTCTCTGCCTCCTTTGTTTAAACTTTTACAGTATAATTTGTCTGTTTTAACATTTACTATGTAAAATGACTTCTTTCTACTCTATCTCTGGTTTAATCTTGATCTCCTGTTTGTAAACAAACTTATGATAAATGAAGTCTTCTGAATAGATTTCCTGAGAATCTTGGAGTAAACAGGTTTTTAACTAGTGTCAAAATTGTTTATCTAGTCTCCTGGTCTTTTGCTAATCACCTGCGAAATACAACAATTTATTAAGAAAAGCACAGGTTGATAGGGAGGGCCACAATGGTTTAATTTGAGTTGAAAGGTTTGTGGATGGAGTCTAGATTATTTTCGAGAGGTAAATAGTGGTTAAATTGGCTATATACGCTTAAGGTGGCACAGGAAAAGTTATAGGGTTTTACTGTCTAAACAGGCAAAAAGAGAGAAAGTGAGGGTTTTGGTGTTTAAATGGTTAACTTTTAAAATTTGGCATGGAAGGGTTAAGTGAACAGTGGATGGTTTTGTCGTATGTGGCGACTAGTTTCGAAGGCTCATTGCATTGCTTTTGGCTATGGGGTGGTTTTTCTCTGAGGGCAGATGAGTTAACGTGGGACTGCCACGTAACCACAAGGGGCCTAAGAAAAACCACAAATTTTGTATGCTTTCAGGTGGGTAAAGTTCGGAGATCAGGAGCATGCAATATAGTTGTGGTTCATTAGATCTGGGAGCAGGTGATTAGATGGCTATCGTGTGGTCATGATGCATTGAGGGAGTAGCGCGGAGATTAGTGGGCCTGTGGAATAATTAGAAAGGATTTGTAATTATTTAAATGAATAAAGTGGGTTTAAACACATTGTGATGGGTTTATGGAGTGGGATGAAGGCTAGCAATCGTGAGGTTTATTTAATCACACCAAGGGTGGTGGGTTAAAAGAGTTTTTATATCAGGAAATGACAATATAACGAGGGGAAGTGATTTCTTCAAAGGGAAATGGGTTCACACTAGGGAAAAGGGGCTTTTAGGTAGGGGAATGAGTTTGGAGGGTAAATTGCTAGGAAAATGTGTGAAACCAATGGAAAGGGTGAAAATAGAGGGAAAAGGTGGAAATGAAGGGATGATGACGAAATTAGTAAGCATGTATTGGGGGTTGAAATGAAATGAGGGGAAGTTAACCAAATCAATTTGTGAACATCTTCTCACCTTCATAACTGCTCCTGCATGATGCAACACATGATCAAGCTTTATAAATGTGTTTATGCCTCAATCAACTTTGTACTTCTGCAACCTTTCTTCTACCTACCCTTTACTTACCCTAACATTTTTTCTTCACCTAATTGGGTGCATTTAGGATAGCAGACCCTTTTCTTCATTTTTCTTTTGAAAAGAAAACTATCTAGTTCTAACCTTATAATATCCAAGGGCTCAGATTAAACTGATGAGCTCGTTATTATTCTCTACCTAACTACTGATCTGCCAAGATTAAACAGTTTGGCTAAATCTTTATTCTATAACTATAAACATGAAATTTAAAGCATGAACTAGTCAAGATTAAACTATTTGATTATCATGGGTTGTGGCATTTATGACAAGCTGCAGACAATCATTATCTTGCATAATAAAGTAAAAGTAGTTCCACTTGGACTTGCACACTTTTAGAGTTTATTTCTTTTTTATTTTCTTTCTAACCTAACATTTTATTTTTTCCTTCATTCTTTAGGGCATCTATCCTAACATCTTCTTTGATATGGACATGTTATCAAGATATTCCCTAACATTTTTTATTCAATATTCTTTTTGTCCATATCGTAGCTTAACATTTTTTGAAAAATATTTTCATTTTTTGACTAATTGATTCTAACTTACCGAAACCAAAAAATGGTACAACATGAAGAAAGTAGGAGCACTTTAGGGTATCTCAAAAATATAAATGCTCGGCATTAGTGGGTGCATGAAATTGGAGGATATGCCAAGTGTTAAGACATTGGTATCTTTGGAGAGGTTGACAACATAAGGTTGTGTGAAGCTAGACATAATATGTGTAGATGGCTTTGGGAGATACGTGTTGGTTACTACATTGGATTAAAAGAGGTGGAAGGTGTTCAACATTGTACATGATTGACACACTTTTATGCCTTTGGATGTCACAAATTATAGCTTTCAACCTGCGAGCTTTCAGAGATTGCAAATATGATCTGAAGATTCATTGTTCTCAAGGTAGTTAATTTCCTCTTAAATATTGAAATGATTATTTGGTGACCACTTTCACCATCAATGTGACCCATGTAATGTTTTATTAAGCTTGACACGAAGATGTTGAAATTCCCTCACCCTTGGTACTATTGATTGAAATAATTTTTTGTTGTTGTCGCTTTAGTGAGGATTATTCATTTTTAAGAACATAATAAAGAATTGTGTATTGATATGGTGGTCAGGCCTATGAGAAGCATTTTTTTATTTCTATAATATATGGTTGACGTGAGAACCAGTGATACTTATCTCAATGAGTGTTCATGTATTTTCTTTTTTGCAGATCAAAAGCTGAAGTAAAATTAAATAATTATTGCTAAAATTTTTCATTATAATAAATGTGGAATGGAGAAAGGGCATCAATCGTGGATGTGCAAAATTATATGCATGAAATGGATGAAATGTTTAGGTTTATTTTTAATATTTTTACACTTTCGCCAAGAGTGGTTTGGAGACGTACCCTGGTAAAGTGGATTTGCATTAGCTAGGGAGTTAATCAAGTGAATCAGATATATGTTTGATCACAAAGTAGTATCTATAGGTCTGACTTGTATAAATTTTATCCTCGTGCTGTTAAAATTATCATGGTCCATTGAAAGGTTAGTCCTTTCTGTTATAATGTTTGGTATATAATATCTATGTAATAATTCGTTTTTAATTCACTTTTTGTTTAATTAAATGTATTTTAAGTTTATTCAATTAATTGCATTTGACATAAAAATAAAATTTATGTTGTTGAACTTATCATGTTCCATTCAAACATTTGTTCATTTCTCTTATAATTATTTTTTTATATGTAATCATTATGAATTGTTTTTTCTTTAATTTATGTTTATTGAAATGTGTTTTAAGTTTATGTAAGTGAGTTGGTTAATCTATAGAATTAGAGTTGAGGGTAAGGATTGAAACAACACTCTAAGGATAAAACTCTGAGAGTTGCAAAGCCAAACTCCAAAGTGACAAAATTAAATGAGACAGATTGAGCCTAGGGTCAGTGAAGGCAACGAAGTGGTTACCAAAAGCCATCTCAAGTTTTCCCAATTTTCGATCCTAATAGCCTAATTGCAATAATTGTTAATGAGTGACATATAACAAATTGTGACCAAGGTGAGTTGTGCAATGCAGTTGTCAAACAACATCCAGAAACCTCTAACATAGACTAATATTAAATCAATACCCAAGTTAACTCTTACTTGATAAATATGATTATTGTGTGTTATAGCTTAGCATGAATTGAGAAGTATACTCGAAGATTCACCTATTAATGTTATATTTAGTAATAATGATTGCAATTGGCCCTGAAAGATTTGAACAAACAAGGATAATATTTGACTTACTTATTAAAGCCAATAATGATAATTTTCATGAATGTTTTTCTTTCTCCAGGCTTGTAAATCAAACAAGTTCGATCCATATGTCAATGTAAATTTCTCCACATCAAATCTCTTTGATATAAGGGGATGGGATAAATTAAGGTAAGCTACTTATAGAATATAATTAAACCATTTAGTCACCACAAATGATAAATTTAAAATGCAGACTCTATCTTATAAACAAAATTGCACAAAATGGAAAGTAATATAATCTATGACAAAACAACATTAACACAACATAATCACAAGTTATGAACACCTACATTTATAGGAAGTATCTACTAATTGATTGTGAAAGTGCCACACTCCACCCAACCATAGTCTCCCTGTTGTACCAACTCTCACTGTAATAGAGGCCAATCCTTAAGCTAAAACTATGAATCCACAAAGGTGATTTACCTATGGTTGATTTAAGATCTCTTCATATAGTCAAATTCCTTTATTCATCATCAAATTTCACCTACAACAACCCCAATCCATAACACTCTTTCACATCATCTTGTAATCCAATGAATGGGATCAGTTTCACAAATCAACAATCCATTATGTTCATACACTCTCAGGGCTCCAACATACGATGGCCAACAATTTTCATTGTTAGAATTCCAAATATTTTAGCTTGTTTATAACTTTCACAATGATAGTAATTATCATTACAGATAGTCTTGATTGCATTCATAAATATTGTACTATGACTCAATGTAATTTCTACATCAATTCTATGGTTGCTTGTATAGTCAATATGTTGTGTCCTTAAGTGAATATATAGTATCTATAATATCCTTAGGCCAAAAAAAACCAAATTCTTTATCCAAATAATTCTTCAAACCCGAAATTTTTTTCTAAATAAAACAATTCATATTTATAATTTAAATATTCAATTAAATCCCATAACATATCACATCTTCTTTCTTCTATGCTACTATTTCCTATGCTACAACTTTATGGCATTACATTTGCAACATGTGGTGCAATTGCTAGTAATAATAATTTGAAATAAAGTTATAATTTAGTTCATTTTTATCAATTTTTGAATTTTAACAATGTGAGATGTATCATAAAGTAAGTATTCTGATGCTTACCATTGATTGATGTCTATGGATGTTCACCATACATTTAATTTGTATGATTGTGTTAGTAAATTGTTAATAATTACATTAAAATTCTAGAAGCCCTATTCCAAAATGGACATATCTATTGGCATATTTCATATTTTAGAATATTCCATGGAGCTTGAATTCCTACCATCCAATTAATTATCCCTTAGATTATAGAATTTTAATTTAATTACCAATTATTATTAGGTGGATAGTAGATATTTTCGGGATCCATCTGATTCATCTTGCTTTTTAAGATGGACATTTCAAGCCTATAACTAAGGTTCATCATAACCTTAGTTACATGTTCTAAATGTTGATCTTAAAAAGCAAGATGAATGAGGAAAATTTGTAGTTATATTCTTTTTATCCTTTTAATTAAATTGATTAATTAAAAAACTCATATAAGCAAATGTTGTATGAAATGAACTGTGGAATGTTGAAAACATGCTATTGATAAGCCATGATATTAATGCATGGTATTACAAAACTATCTACAAATTAATAATCCAATGGTAAAGTGAGGAAAATCTCCATAATCAATAATCTTGCTACACATAAATATATATATATATATATATAATATAATATAATATATATATAATATTTTCAATAAATAATAATAAGAATAATAAAGATTTTGGGTAACTTACCATTTATTTAAATTTATAATTTTTATTTGAACAATTAGATTAAAAGTAATATTGATGTTTTTATAATTGATATCTATCAATCCAACTTATGATTATTTAATAATATAACAATATAACTGTTATTAATAAATAAATAAAATTTTAGAAATTTTATTATATAATAAACCTAATCATTTAATTAATATAACTCTACTAAAACATTATTGATAAAGAAATTAAAATTCTATTTTTTTATATCACTGTACCTTTTTAGTCTATCAAAACGAAAAATTATTGTTTATTTATACTCCTCAACGAGTCAAGCACAACAGCATGCCACTGGTCCTAGAGCGTCAGGTCAGCTTCAAAACTGTTTGCATTATGTACGTAAATCGTGGCCATAATAATGACTGTCTCACACTCACTTCATCGAAACAGTAGACCCCGTGACAGTTTTGATAAACCTAGACACAGGCTGTAACTGAAGAACAGCTCGCACATAATTTGTATTTTATAGCCGAAAACATTTGAATTTCTACTGAAAATCGAACCGAAAAAAAATCCAAAAGCTGCGCGTCATATTAACGACAGTTCCCTACACAGCACAAAGCAGAATGGGAAATCACATCGACAGTTTGTTACCTTGATGGAAGACAGGAAATACAAAGAGGTCCAAGGAGGATTAATATAGAAAATTAATATGGGGTTAATAAAAGGAATTAATAGAGGAATTAAAAGGAGGGTGATAATATATATGCTGGATAGAAATTTAGACAGTAGATTTTGAAAATATTTTGAAATTGGATATATGAAAGGAATCAATATTTTTAAATTTATAATAATAGATATAAATATAATCAAATTTGAGTTAGAATTTATATTATAGTTACCAAATTTGGGTTCGAATTCAATTAAGTAAAATTATTCCCACCTTCTCTTATAATTAGATCAATTATGTTGACATTTAGATCAATTATGTTGAGATTTGAAATCTAACCTGTTCCACTAAAACTATTTTTTTTCAGCATGGAAAAAAGCTTTATGATTATATTATATGCATCTATCAAAAAGTACAGCAATTCATATGGGGAACATCAAATATGGCTGAATATAGAGGATCATAACCACATAGAGAGAAAGGATTTATGAAGGCATATCAGATCTGGAAATGATAGGACATATAGAGAGGTATTGCTAGTAGCACCTGTGCACAGAATGTTTGTTCATTTGTCCGTCTCATATGCCAATAACAAAAAACAACATAAGAGTCAAAAGTTGTAGAAAAATGAAAAGTCATATCAGATAAAGATCACAATATAGAAAACTATGTACCCTGCATAGAAAAATCTTGAATCTAATGTGAGATATTATCCACTATTATTTGCATCCTCCATATACCCTGTGGAGATAATAAACCCTGTTTTGATAAAGCATCTCCGCTCCCATTTTTATGCTCCGGATTTTGTTCCACTACAACTATATTTGATTGAATGTACCGGAAAAAGGTGTCTCTAACCGGTTTGGGCAAATGGAGTGCGCCGTATTAAAAAATTTCAACCGTATCGAATCCAATTTAACGTATTAATCGTCGAATCGAAACGAACTGGCGAATTTTCAAATTTTTTAGCTTGATTCGGCCGATTTGGTAACTATGCTTTACACTACAGTGAAAGCCCGCTGGGATGTAACGAGAAATGCAAGTTGCCAACAGACCACTGGATTGGACTTTTAATTTATATTAATACATATAAAAATACTCGTAAAAATAAAAATGTCCGATCGTATACTGAACTTCATTTAATTACATATCTCGAAAATATTTCAAAATTGAAATAACTTCTTGAAGAATTAATTAAAACCAAATTCTAAGTCTGAGTTCGTACTTCGACAAATACACATTATACCACCAGCTGATGCGTGTAATACGCCCGTCACCTTTGCTTGAGCAGCGGAGATTCGATCTCGCGACCACCTATCGAGGCATGGACCGCAGCATGAGCATTCGAATTTGAATAGTAGTCGGCCAATGCCTGCATGGCCTGAACCTGCATTTTAAGCGCGACGATGTACTCCGCAGCTTCTTTTAGAAAAACGGCCGTGCCGAGTCTGCGGCTTCCCGGCACGAGCCTCCTGAGGAAATGCATACGAGAAGCGATGGTGCCTCCTGCTTCTTCATCGCAATTACCAGGTGACCGTATGTCTGTGATCACCCGCAGGCCGAGGTTTGCTCTAGTCATCTGTCTGCCAGAATTATTGCAAGCAGCGTTCGGCTTGTAGGGTTTGGCTTTGGCAGACAGCGATCTCCTTTTTCCCTGGGAATTCCATCTGGACTTAACCACTTGCAGTCGGCGGTGCGCTTTGTTATGCCTGAAAATATATTTACAAATAATTTTCCTCCTCCATGCACTTCGACCACATGACGTCATGGCCAATGACAGATCTGCCGAAGATTTCATGGTTCGGCTTCGGGCGGTAAGGTTCGTGTCGCATTCGACTTTCTGACGGCGCAGCAACGCCGCCAGGTGGCTCAAATATATCCGTTGGAAAGCGGCTCTCCATGCCCCTTCTTGCCCACGTCCAGAAGGCTGTTCCATATTATGAGCAGCTCGGGAAACTACGAAACTTTAACAACAAAATATAACGGAACCAAACTTTCTATAACTTCTAATGTTCCGAAGCAAACAGAACGCTGGAGAGAGATGCACAGACTTGTGCTCAGCTCCTCCCGGGCTTTAAAGAGCCAAGCGCCGTGAATTCCTATGGATATGCATGTGCCTATGGGGAGGAGGCAGTTTGCGCTCTATGTTCTTCCAATGGCGGTACTCAGTTTCCAGTAGAATTGCACGTAAAGTCATCTGTGTCGTCCCTATCTTCTCGCACGAAAGATTCAGCGGGTGTCACGGCGTGAATATTGCGCAACGCACATGCACCCACCTTTCCTTATCCGTATTCCTCCTGCACCTTCAAGGGCTAGTCGTCGTGGTCTGCGAATTTCAAAAGTGAACAGGCTGTCTAACGCTTTTGACTATGTTGCCTTTTTCTCACACTTACATTGCAAAATGTTTTATCATAACAAAAAGGTTGTTGACCATGTTACCACTTTTCACAAGTTCATTGGAAAATATTGTGGATTCTTATATATAGATATATATATAAATTTTAATTCTTTTTCTTCTTTCCCGAAAACCGTTATTTTATCAATGTTTTTAAAAAATTTGGGATGGTGTACTTTTATTGTTTAAAATGGGTTTTTAATTCTAAAAATAGATTTAAAAATAGATTTAGTATTTTTAAAAACGTTGCAATAGAATATGTTTTAAAATTGTGTTTGTTTGGTTAAGGGTCAGTTGTTTTTTATGTTTAAAGAAACAGGTTAATGTCCCAAGATTTAGAGGCATTTGGCAAAAATAGAAACATGCTCCCTTACCAACCACCAATAATTATAGGTGCCTTGATTTTCCTTAAATAATAGTAATAGCTTAATTTGATGAAACAGCCTCTAATTAAAAATAATAATCACTAATATTTCTCTTCCCTCTTCTTTTAATAATAATAACTATCTCACTTATGTAACAACTAAATTACCTTAAATTTCCCTACTATTTTATATATATAGCATACAAATTCAAACCAACAAAAAAAATCCCACCAACAAAATGAATCATAAAACACTAGAAAAACCTAAAAGGTTTCACATTCCAACCCAAGGACTCGTGGTAAACTACCAACAACTAATTTTCCATGTACCTATTGAGGAAAGGATCTAGAACGTTAAATTATTGACTTTCCTTCCAATGGTCAGAATGATATGTCACGTCGGTGGTTTTGAATGAGGGTAATTTTGTTTTTTAAGTTATAATTAAAAATTATGTTATATTAAAATGTTATGTTAATCCAGAGTTTAATAAATTAATTTTAATTTTTGTAAATTGGCATTATTGAAATTATATCATGATTGTGTTGGCAAAAATAATACTCAAATAAATAAAATGAGAAATTGAATCAATTAACTGAAAAAATAATTTTATTAATTAAATTCAAATAAAATTTTTTATTTAATTTTATTATATTATAAATGTATAATTCTTTAACTAAATAAATTATAATTAAATAAATTTAAATAAATTTAATCATTATATCCAATATGTTTTAATAAACTTGGTTTTTCTAGATTTATCAATAAAAGAATAATAATTTAAGAATATTAAAATAAATAATTAACATTTATATGAAATATATTAAAATAATATAAAATATAAATAATTAGAATGTAATAAACGTATATAATAGATACTTAATACACAACGCTATAATATATTTAATTATCAAATTTAAATGAAAAATCGTTCAAATTGATATATTGTATTAAAATTGTTTTTTAGATTATATATATATAAAACTTAGATTTATTTTAATTCCGGATTTATCAAGTGAGATCAAATCTTTTTAGGTCTAAACAAAGTTTTGCACTCAAAAAAAGGATTTACGTCTAGAGAGATTTGATCCCTCTAGGGACTTGATATATCCAAGGTTAAGATTGATCTAAGTTGGTTGGAGCTATGGGGAGTCACACAAAATTTGTTGGATATCTAAGTAATATGATCATTATATTTTAAAAGATAGTATTAATAAGTAAAATGAAAATAAAATTTTTGAATCAAATCTTTTGAGATGCAATCATGAAATGAAAATATATTTGATCACTCTCAGTCCTAGTAAATCTGAAGAAGATGGGTATAAGGTTTCTATATATATAGATATATATATATAATATATATATCTGACATAAATTTTATTTATAATCCAAGTTCTTCCACATTAAAATGTTAAAACATGTCCCTCATGTTTTTCTTATATGCATGCCTTTAATTATTTTATTTTTTTTAAAATATAACTTATTCGAATCCATTATTAAGAAGTAAAGGAATATAATTAAAGTTATATTAATGGAATAATAATTCTGTGAAATTCTGTCTCTAATATATATATATGTTTCATATTAAAAAAAATTACTCAATCTGTGTATTAAAATGTTTTTTTACAACCCACATTAAACTTTTCTTCGTTATTGATACTTTTAAAATCTAGTATCTCAACTCCATATTAAAAATGAAATAAATGTGTAGATTTGAAACTGCTTATGAAATTTCTAAATCACAAGCCTCGAAGCTACTCTATTGATTCACGAAAGTTAATTTACCATATAGAACACACATCATAGACATAGAGAGGGATACCTCACACATGCACATTGATTTATCTAGTGGAAAGCAACTACTTAAAACCCTTTCCTATTTGTATTGCATTAATGATGGAATAGAGTTGAAATACATATTATTTCTCAAGCTTGAGCACACCTTGCAATTGATTAGTATCTTCCTCTGCATGACTGAATGACTCTGGCCAGCACTTAGCCATTTTTCAACCCCTCCACACTCTTATTTCCTTGTGTCGTTCCTCTAGGTAATTGGCCCCTATTATTTAGGATTTTCCCACTGTTGAATTGCACAATTCCAATTCCTTAGGTCCTTCCTCTAACTGCATGTGTCACATTTACACATTAGAATATGTTACAAATGAGAGTGCATTGCTTTGTAATCTCCATCTCAACTTGGTAACTCGGATTCTCTACATTCAAAGATTATTTTGGGATGATTGGTCAGTTAACTGGTTGACCATTGAGTGTGGTTGAAGTTCTACTTCCACAACTTGACCCCGACTAGTTCTTCTAACAATTAGAACACGTTTAACTCACAATAACTCAAATTAACTTAAATAGATTGCTAAAAATTAGCAATCAATCACATTGAATTGAACTCAATCTCTCCAACTTGAATTAACTGATTTAATTGAGTGAAAATTGTCTTATCACCTTAGTTAACTACCTCCAAGATTTCTGCTGAAATAGAAATTCAATTTTTTCTCTAGTTTGACCAAGGCAAAGTCAAATTAAGATTTTCTTGTTGCATTTTCAACACTCCTTCTTAGCAAGAAAGGGATTGTCAACCATCCCTATCATGTATATGTGGAACTCAAACTTCCCTCTTGAAAAGGCCTTTGTCAAAATATCAACATCTTGTTCCTATTGGAATGTATTGCAACAACATAATCTACCTTTGGACACAATCTTGTAGATGGAGATACTAGATATTAATATGCTTGGATTGATCATGAAAAACAATATTTTTAAAGAGTTTGATGCAACTTTGATTATCACAGTAGATCATAATTGGATCCATCATCTCACCAATCAAGCCAACAAGTATATTTCTCATCCATATCGCCTCACATGTTGCTTGAATTGCATCCATGTATTTTGCTTCTACCGAGCTGAGTTACATAGATATTTGCTTCCTATTGTACCAAGAAACTATTGCAGACACAACACTAAAATTTCCACCTGACGTACTCTTTCAGACTCATGAACTTCCTGCCCAATCTAAATTTGTCAAGCCACAAAGCCTCACTCCCTTTGTTCATTTGTTCATTAGTCCAAACTGGGTGGTGCCTCTGAGGTACCGTAGGACATGATTAGCTACACTCAAGAATAGTTTGGTTAGCCTAACCATGGCTTGGCTCAACTCGTTGACTGAAAAACACATATCCAGTTTTTTCTTCACAAGGTACATGAGTGAACCCACCAACTGTCGTTAAATAATAGCATTCACTTCCTCACTTGAAGTGGCATCCTCTTTCCTCTTGTTGGTTGCTAAAGGAGTCTCCATGGGCTTGCACCTATCCATGCGAAACTTCTAAAGTATCTCATTGGCATACCTGCTCTGAGAGACAAATAGTTCCCCATCACCTTGCCATACTTCCAATCTGAGGATGTAGTGTATCTGACCCATGTCTTTCATCTCAAGCTCTCTTGCAAGGTCCTCCTTGTAGGATCTGATCAACTGCTTGTCACCAATCAAAATAATGTCATCAATATATAATATAATAATCAACAATTTACCTTCTACCAAAATATGATAAAGGTTGGGATCCGCTTCACTTTTGGTGAAGTCCAAATCGGTGAGATAGCTATCCATCTTGGTGTACCAAGCACAAATCTCTTTCTTGAGACCGTACAATACTCACTTGCATTTGCATACTTTAGGTGCTCAATCAAAATTCTCAAAACCTTCTAGTCTCTCAATATACACCTCCTCCTCAATAACTCCATTGAGGGATGTTGTTTTCACATCCATCTGGTGGATCTTCCACCCCATCTATGAAGACATAGCAAGGATTGATATGATGAATATTTGCCTTGTTACATGAGAAAAGGTATTCTCATAGTCAAACCCCTCCACCTGAGAGTATGCCTTGGCCACAAATTTTTCCTTGTACTTTTCTATGTTTTCGTCTAATGCATGCTTCACCTTGAAGATCCATCTCGAACCCACAATTGATTTACCTACTACTCCTGGATCATCTTCCAAACACTATTGTTTACAATTTATTCGTACTCCTCCATGATTTCATCAACCCATATAGAGTTCTCTATTTCTTCCTCGAAATATGATGACTTAGTCTCTACTAGCTCAGTCATTATAGCCATGTAGTCAATGTACTAATCTGGTGACCTTCTCTACTTGCACTGATTTGAAGGAGCATCCACATTCTCCCTCGCATCCTACACAAGTCTCTGAACTCCCATGGTTCTCTTCCTCCCTTCTCTGGATGGTTCTACTTGAGTGGTTGTCTCCACTCTCTACTCCTTGTGGCTTCTCCACAACATCCCGAGGCTCCACCTTTAGAGCTAAAAGCTCCTCCTCTGGTGGAATATGAAGCTCCCTCTCAAGAGAGCACCACATGGATTTGTCTTCATCATATCTTACATCCCTTTGTACAAATATCATTCTAAGGGATGGGAAATAAACATGGTAGTTGTGGGGAGTTTTTATGTTACTGAAAAATATCACCAACTTTACAATTAGATGTAGCTTCTTTCTTGATTCTTTGGAGACATTACAGTAAACATAGGCTCCAAAAATCCTAAAGTGCGACACATCCGACATCCTCTCTAATAAAGCCTCCTCTAGTGTAATCATGCGAAGAATCTGATAAGGACTCTTGTTCTGCAAATAGACCTTTGTGTTGCGTGCTTCAGCCAACAAGTGCAAATGTAGGCTTTGGTCATGCAACATCACCCTCGTTTCTCACATAATGTTGCGATTATTCCTCTCATCCACCCCATTCTTCTTTGGGTTGTGAGGTGTTGTTAACTCTCATCGAATGCCTTACTTTTAACATAAATTTTTAAACTCATTCAGCACACACTCACGTCCATTGTCGCTCTTGAGAGCCTTCATATTCTTTCTCATTTCTTTATCTACGGAGAATTTGAACTCGAAGAACATAGAGAAAGTCTCATCGTTCTTCTGCATGAACAAGATCCAACACTTTTGTGAGAAGTCCAAAAACATCAAAGTGGACCCTTTCGAGGACTGCATGTTCTCTATTGTCCCCATCATGGAAAGTGGCTTTTGTGTACTTCACCAAGGTACACCTTTTGGATGTGTCATGTTGCTCCAATGCTCCTTTGGGGAGGCATGTGGTTATCTGTTTCATGATCTTCAAAGTGCCATGATGCAAATGGGCAAGTCTTTCATAACAAAGTTCACTAACATCGTGGCTTTGCACCTTCTCCGCCTTTGTGCTTAATGTAGAACAATCCTCCACATATAACTTATAGAGGTTCTTCACGTGAACCCCTATCTTCTTCACCTATCCCCTAGCTATGTGTCTCAAGAATGCCTTTCCTTTGTTGAAGATCACATCTTAATCACGTTCTTCCAAAACTGAAATGAAGACAAGATTCTTCTTTAGACCCACAACAAACATCACATCCTTAAGCCTAAGAGAGGAGATCGACTCCCTCTGAAAGGTTATTGTAACAATCTTGGTCACATTGTACCTTCCATCATCCCCCATCTCAATGTTCATATGGATATATTTCTCCTCCAAATCACTAAAAGAGTCTCTATTCCCTATCATATGGAAAGAGACACCACTATCCAGGTACCACAAACTTCCTATCACTGTGCTGCCCATGAATACAATGAGAATAAAATCAAGCTCAAATTGTGACACCAAAGATTCACCTATCTCTCCTCTAGAGGTTTTCTTGCTTGTCTTCTTGTGTGGAAACTTCATGGCATAGTGCCTGAATTCATAACAGTGAAAGTACTTAATTCTCGATAAGTCTTTCTTCTTGCCCCTTTGACCAGATTCTATTTCGGATTGGTATTTCTTCACTTTCCCCTTCTTTTCCTTCCCATCCAAGGCACAATTTTTCTCATCCTTTTCTTTGGATGAAGTCTTGTCTCTGGTATTCCACTCTATCTCCTCCTATGCTAGGTCATACCATAAGCACTCCCAACTTGATAGTTTCTCTCTACTATTTATCGAATCTTGATAGCTATGCCAACTCTTGGGAAGGCCGATAAGGGCTAGAGCTACCAATTATTCTTCAGGAACATTAACATTGACCCTGCTAATTTCATTAAACTTTCTCAAATATTGTGGAATTATGTCATTCTTCTACATTTTGATACTTCGAAGTTTGACCTTGAGTTCTAGCTTCTTGTGGTCATTTCTATTCTCAAACAATTATGTCAATGCCTTCCACATTGTGAATGGAGTCACCTTTTTGTAGAAATTTGAGACAATATGATCCCCTACTCCCTCCAATATGATTATCCTCACCTTAGCCACATCTTTCTTCCACTGAGCAAGATTTTGGGCATCAGATGCTTGGGTTTTCACAACATCTGTCTTAATGTATTCTACTAACCCATTTTCATCCAATATTATGTCCATGCAGTCCTTCCATGCAACAAATTCTAAGGTGACTTCCAAGACATACTCTAGTCTGAGTTCATTCAAACCCATCCTCTGAGTCCTGAAGAAAACCTACAACACTGATCCTCAAATTCGAACATCCTATAATGACAACTTTGAAATATCTTCTCTACAATGAATCCTACTCAGATACCATGTAAAAATGAATGTTTAGATTCAAAATTTCTCATAAAATCAAAAGACTTGAAGCTATTCTATTGATATGCAGAAGTTAATTTAAGAGATTGAACACAAATCATAGACATGCAAAAGGAAACATCACACATGAACAAAGATTTATCTAGGGGAGAAAATAGCTCAAAATCCCTTCTTATTTGTATTTCATTAATCAGATAATAGAGATTAAATACATATTCTCTCTCAAGCTTGAGCACACCCTACAAGTGTATAATCTATCCCTCTTCCTAACTAGCTATCTTTGGCCAACACTTAGCCAATTTTCAATCCCTCCAAGCTCCTATTTCCTTGTGTTGTTCCTCCGGGAAATTGGCCCCTATTATTTAGGAATTTCCTACTATTGAATTGTGCAATATCTTAGGTCCTTCCTCTGACCACATGCACTACCTGTACACATTGCAATATGCTACAACTGATAGCACACTACCTTGGAATATCCATCTCAGCTGGGAAACTCAAATTCTATGCATGCAACAATTATTTTGGGTTGATTGATCAGTTAATTGGTTGATCACTTAGTGTAATTGAAGTTCCACTTCCACAACTTGACCTCAACTAGTTCTTTTGACAGTTAAAACTAGTTTAACTAAAAATACTCAAATTAACTAAAACAGATTACCCTAAATTAGAAAACAATCATATTGAACTGAACTCAAGCTTCCCCAAATCGAATTAACTGACTTAACTGAGTGGAAAGTGCCATGTCACCTTAGTTAACTACCTCTAAGGTTTCTTCTTAAATAGAAATTCAAACTTTTGTCTAGTTTTACCAAGGAAAAGGCATACTAAGATTTTCTTGCTACATTTTCAACAATAAATTACACATCCCCTTAGTTATGGAAAGTGAAAATATATATATATATATATATTTTTTTTAATTTAAATTACTTTATTGTTCTCTAGATATAAATTATGTTATTTGATATGGACATTGAAATACTTTACTTACGGTTGATAGTGAAATATCTTTTGTTGTTAGCATATTTTTGTTTTAAATATCAAATTCAAAGTCAATGCAATAAATTAATTTAATCATATTTGCATGTAATAATACTCAATAAAATTAATGCAATCAATGATTTATTTTACATAATTTATAATGTATTAATGAGTTTAAATATATTTATTTTTAATATATTCTAAGCAGATGCTTAGAAAAGCAACTCATGTACATGAACTAAATATTGACATCCATTTCAGAGTGGTCATTGTTTATAAGTGTTGCATACCCAAATTATATTAATTAATATAGTTTTAACTTTTAATTTAAAATTTATATATTGTAAAACATTTTAAATTTTCGTATAAACGTTTTTGAAAAAATATAATATTATTTGAAATACAAATTCAATAACTAAATCTGTAGCCTACAAAATTTAATTCGGTGCATTTTTATTCGATCACAACATCTAGTAGTATTCAATAAAATAAATGTAACCAATTAATTCAATCACACTTAAACTAATGCAATCCAATATTATTCATTAAAATGAATGCAATCAATTAATTCAATCACACGCTCATGCATTAATATTCACTAAAATCAATGCAATCAATAACTTATTTTACATTACATTTGGAATATTTCATTTGACTAATAACCTTTATGCATACACATCTATTTTTATAGAAAATATAATTTTTTATGTGGTAATTTAATAATTTAATTTTCACAATAATTATGTAATTATGATTCCTATGTATTTATATTTTTTAATTTTTACAATAATTTATATGGATGATATTGTTGTACCTCTTATCTATTTTTTTTTTCCTTTGGAAACTTAAATAATGATCAAACCCACAACTCAATCCCAAAGAAAAAAGAGCTTGAAGTAACGTGTGAATTAGTCGTTGTTGTTCACTTATTTATAAATTACAATAAAATTCAGTGAAAAATATCTCTGGAAATGTGGTTTGAAGGCAATTGTTTTACTTTGTTGGAATGGTCAAGATGTGTAAATGTTTTGGATTATTGAGGCAAAAGGAAGCCCTAGTTATAGTGGAAGCCTACAAAATAGAAGAAAGTCGATCACTTAGGTTAAAAAAGAAAAGAAATATAAAAATGAATGATATTTTTTTATATGACTTTTACGTTTTCATTTCCAACATTAAGTTGGAAATTGTAATTCCACTTAATCAAAATTACTGTTGGGTTACTTTCACTTTCCAACTCAGAGAATTTTAACATACTTGAAGTCATAGAAAGTTCATTTAAATAATAACTGATACAAACTAAGCAAACTAAATATTTCACTTTAAAATACGTTTGATGAACTTCTCAATTGTTAGACAATGTCACAAAATGCCTCTTCTTCATAGGAGCCTACCAATGCTTTTAGGGTGACTACTTACACTTTTGGCACAAATGAGTTCTCCATATTGTCACGAATTGGAATCTGCAATATTGTTAACTATTAATCCGAGTTGCAATTCATATACTCAACGGACAATCAAATCGATTACGCTTTGTGTCCATGAATTACATGTCAATCAATAGTTAATATGGAGAAATTTAATTAGTAGATGAGGGATATTTCTATTCATTTAGGTTTCCTATGCGGACAACATCATTGTACTGACTGTATTCAACATATAGAGCTCTAATATCCATTCTTACTTATAAACAACGGAAAACTGCTTTTGATACTGATTGAGTTAATGTTTCACACCTCCTAACTTGCTATGAAGTTTTCCAACCATTATTTAGAATCTTAATACTCAAAACTTTATACAAATTTCTACCCAAAAGTGTATACATTTTCTATGTTTTAAACTATAACGAACCTCTCTAAAACTAAAGATTAATGGGCCAAATGAAAAAATAAATTGAGTTTCAAAATTGAACGGAAACCTAAAACCTAGAAACTTGGAAAAATATAAACTTACATGGATATTACCAAGTTTGTGCAATTGAATCAAAATGCACTTTGTTATCCCCACCTTCCCTTTCATTTAGTGAATCTAATACTTAATATTCTTTTCTTTTATCAATAAGAGAATCTAATATCCGATATTATTTGATATTTTCACAATGTATACATGTTTTTTTCTTTCCATTATTAGCTGACACATATTTATTAATTGTTTTATTTAATTCTAAAGTAACATTACGCACTACATATCTCTTATATTCATATATTAGCCTATATATATATATATATAAATAATTGTTTTAATGTTATCTTACACAACATCTCCGTCATGTACCAAGGAAAGGGTAGTTAAATGTGGAGCTTCCATGATCTCCTTACATGTTATGAAACAAGCTCACAAAAAGATAGAAAAGATATTTCAATGACTTGAAAATTACCCTCTTCAAGGGGGCAACCTCCTTTAGATTACACAAATGAACAATTCTTGGATGATACAAATGACAAGACCTCCTTTCTATATATAGGAGTCTAAGGGGTCATAATATAATTAGAGTCGATAATCGGTTTTTACAAGATTACAGCATCATATCAGCATCCTCCATAATCCTTAATCTGCATTTGAGAGGTGGAGTTGTGGTTTCCTGTAAAACAAAAGGTGTTGCAGGAGGCTTTGGAAGAAGCAGAAGTAAAGGCACAAAATCAAAACAAGAACACATAAATGGAGGACTCTCCTACAAGAACATTTTACATGGAAAAAATGTAGCGATAACACCTTCAGATCAAGAATGCACCTCCGCCAACTCTTACATAGTGGACCAATTGCATTACATTCTAGAACTGAACATAGACACTCTAGAAATAGTTGATGATTTTTCTACATATGAATCAAAAGACATTATATGCTGACTCAACAGTTTCAGGCCGAAACTAGTGGAGCTCTTTCACTGGATTTTCTCAAACTAGACATTACACTATGAAATACATATTTGCTCCAAAGGGTTTTTCATCATAAAATTCCCATCATTGGTGACAAGAGACCATACACTTCAGGAAGTGATGGGGCCAGCCCACGTGGTCCCACGCTAGCCCAACCTACGTGGACCTTCACTGATATTTTGATGCGGATATGGTGTGATTGCAATTTATTTAGTAGGTGATTATTAATCAACCCACGGTACTTACCTTGTCCTTGCCCGCGACACCTGTCCTCCTCGAAGTCACAAAACCCTAACTTCACTTACTCCCTTTTCACTGTCGATTTGCGCCTATTCAGTCATTTTCACCTCGTCACTTTACTCTCTGTGGTTTCATTTTGGTGTTCGGCTCCGCCTCTGGTTTTTCTCCGCCTATGGTGATACACTGTTGAACTTCCGGTGGTTTTATGTGAAAACGATGTGGTTTTACTCTGTCAACTCGTCGGTGTATTCGGTTCAGGCTTTACAGGTGAGTTATGGTTCTTTTACTATGCATTCAGCTTGTTTTCGTGACTGTGTGAGCATTACTGGCTTCTACTCCTGTACATGCTGTCTGTTCTGGTCATCTTTTTATGAATTCGAGGTGAATGCTGGTAGTGAGGGTTATCTGGTTTGCTCTATTGACAAGTACGCAGTTCGATGGTATTCCACTTGGTCCTTCTCCGGCGCTCGGCACTATAACTTCAGGTAATATACTGTTCCTTGCTATATTTCGTTGCTCTCTGTTCGAGCTGGAGCTAATATCTTGCAGCCCTTCTGTGGTCAGGGTTTCACTTTGTTTCTGTGAGCTTATGGGTCGGTTCACTTCAGGAATGGCTATTCTCCTCAGCCATACATGGGTTTTCGTGTTCTGTTAATTCCTTTACAGCTTCACAATATTGTCTTCTGGTGCAAGGGTTTTGATTTGGTTACAAACCCTAACTCAATCTTCTGTTGTGGTGGTTGCAGGTGACCGGTTCCGTGGCTTCGCAAAGGTTTCGGTCGATATCTCTTGGGTAGCGCTGTTCTTATCTTAGTTACTTCCGTGGCTCTTCATCTTTGCTGTATTTGCTTGCGTCTGTGCTATGTATATTTGATAGCGGTCGATTCTAGTTTTGGCTTGTCCAACCCGTAGCCGTAGCTTGGAGGGTTTCTTGTAAGTTCTTTTATTTGGTGGCTCGGTTCAACGAACCCTCGTTGCACAGTTCGTTCATGTAATTTGAATTTTATAAACCCGCAATGTATTATACAGTGATATGTAATATATGTTTAAATTTGGTGCTGGTGCTTACCCGGTTTCGACTGTGGACTGTTGTATCCTTCGATACTGTTTATTTCTTCTCGCCTGTTGCTCACTCTCGGTCTTGGCTTGTCGTTAGACTTTTTGGGGTCGTGAAACTCTGTTACTACATTTGCCTGCAATAAATTGAATGTACAGTAATATATATGTGAATTCTATTACAGAGGACTTAAATATTGCAATTCGTATGTTTATCTGTGCACTGAATTTAGATGAAGGAAATTGAATGTATTTCTCTTATTCTCTTTCAAATGCTTCACTGCTGAACCCCTCTGGGTTATTTTGTCTGTCCTTTTATACAATAGTTTCAGGCAGTTAGATAACTGCAGATAGTTATTCCATTACAGTTTGCCAGATAGTTATTCCATTACAGTTTGCCTGGCAGTTACTATAAACTTACTTTACTTGTCTATTCGTTTGTTTACTTTGTCTCCTTTGTTCCATAAGGGTTTGCTGTTTACATTGCTTATTGATATTAATCTAATTTTAACAACTCTAATTAAGACCTGTTACTACAGTTAAAATAAAATAAATAAAATTAAGCTAACAGAATCTAATGTTGTAGTTGACCATGGAAGAAATTAAATAAAAACGTAAGAACTCTGACAGGCT
>APFE030124201.1:0-10149 GCA_000404065.3 Pinus taeda
ATAAATAATTATTTTGGTCTAACTAGCCGTTTCCCGGTCAAATCGAGTTGTCATTATTCTAGCCGTTATCTGAATATTTTTCCCGATCTATTTATAATGCATAGTAAGATCTGCTCATTCAACTTGTCATGACGATGAACCACACTGGTTGGTTTGAAACACATCGACAACATTATCTCTATGTGATTTTCGCCAAAGATTCTTCTCTAAACAGATTTTAATCAGCCAAGAAGACAAAGAAAATGCAACTTTCACAACACCATGGGGTACCTTTATGTATGCTAAAATTCCTTTTAGTTTAGTTAATGCTGGTGCAACATTTCAAAGAGTATTTGTTGGAAAGGTAAACGATTCACAGTCATTTACCTTGATGATATAACTATATTTTCAGAGTCTGATGCATAACATATTAAAGATTTGAAGAAAGTATTTCAGAGATGTAGAAAATTTGGGATTTCTCTAAATCCCAAAAAATTAGTATTTGCTATGATGGAAGGGAAATTAGTAGGACATATCATTTTGAAAGAAGGAGTCACAATTGATCCTAAAAGAGTCTTAGCTATTTAGTTAATGAACCTGCCTTGAACTAAGAAAGAAATTTAATCGTTCTTAGGGAAAATAATTATTTTAAGAAGGTTCATATCAAGTTATATTGAGATTGTCAAAGGTATTATTGACATATTGAAGATAAATCATGAAGTCAAATGGACCAAACAAGCTAGATTTTCATTTTCTCAGATTAAGAAAGTAATTTCAGAAGCACTAGTACTTGCCAATCTTGATTATTCAAAACTCTTTAGCATTTATCGTTTGCTTCAGACACCACAATAGTAGTAGTTTTATTGCAGAAAAATGAAGACCTCCATGAGAAACCAATTGCTTTCTTTAGCAAGGTTACGAGGGATGCAGAACTTAAATATGACATAATTGAAAGACATGCTTATGCTTTAGTGTAAGCCTTGAAAGTTTTTAGAATTTATGTGCTACATACTCCTATAATTTCTTATGTAGCTAATAATGTAGTAAAGATAGTGTTGACTCAGCCTAATAAATATGGTAAAGGGGGAGATGGATTGCTAAGATCCTAGAATTTGATTTGGATATCAAACCAACAAAGATGGTTAAGGGACAAGGTCTTGCAAAGTTGTTGACATAACCAAATTGGTAAACTTTGAGCATCAATTCAATCATGTAGGTTTCATATCCTTTAGAGGAGAAGAACCCACAAGAACCTTCTCCCAGTTAGGTATCGGTACCACTTCCTTTGCATATTGATGATTTTTTTTAGTATCACACTGGTATAAAGACATTGTAAATTTTTTGCGTGATTTTGAATATCCTCTAGAATCCACAAGGAACCAATGTAGATCTCTTAAGTTGAGAGCAATGAAATATTTTACAGTAAATGCAAATCTATATTGGAAGAACCCATTGAATATTCTCTTATTGTGTTTGACTGAAAGTGAATCAAAAGGAGTGATTGAACAATTCCATGAAGAAGTTTGTGGAGGTCACTATGCTTGGAAAGCAACAACACACAAAATACTGAGACCAATATTCTATTGGCCAAAGCTATTTGCAAAAGTTGGTTTAAAGGTATGAAGTTGTATCCCTTATTAGATTTTTGTAGGAAAACAAATATTAACTGCCATCCCTCTCATTCTAGTTTCAATTGAAGCTCCCTTTTATAGTGGGGACTAGAATTTATTGGTGAAATAGTCCCTTCTTCAAGTAATCAACACAAGTGGATACTTACTACAACTGATTAATTCACAAAGTGGTAGATGCTATTCATATGAAAAATGCAACTGATTCCGTGGTCATAAAATTTATAGAAGGAAACATTCTGGCTAGATTTGGTTGTCCAAGACAAATAGTCACAAATAATTCTCAAGATTTTAGTAGCATTAAAATGATTGAATTTTGTCAAAAATATCATATTTCATTACATCATTATACATGTTATTATCCAAAAGGGAATGTATTGGCAGAATCATCAAATAAAATTCTTATTTAAGTCATCAAAAATGTGTTAGCAAATCATAGAAGAAACTAGGATGGCCATTTGAAATATGTAGTATGGGCAAAAAGAGTTTCACCCAAGATGTCTACTGCTTAATCTCCATTTCAGCTTGTTTATGGAACATAAGCTATTTTCCCCACTTAGTTAGCATTTCCAGTCATGAAACTTTTGTAGCATTCATATGAGGACAATGATGGTTTCTCAAAAAGAATAAATCAAATCATTGAACTAAATGAGGATAGAGAAGAAGTACAACACATATTTCTACAATATCAAGACAAAATGAAAAAAATGTTTGACAAAAAAGCTAGAGAAAGGGATTTTAGACAAAGAGATTTAGTTCTCGGATGGGATGCAAGAAGAGAAGAAAAAGGATTGCATAGAAAGTTTGACAATATTTGGTTAGGACCTTTCAATATTGTAGAATTCAAAGGAAATAATACCTTCATTCTTCAAAATTTGGAGGGAGAATATTTCCCATTTCCAGTCAATGAATAATATTTAAAGCATTACATCTAGTACTAAGTAAGTTTTCTCATAATCATTGTATATATCCAACTTTATTTATATTTCCAAAATCAAGTGTGGTTTTTCTACAACAACGACTTCATAGCCTAAGCAAAAGGCACATGGATTTGCATGTTCTTTGCATCCCGCAAGGAGAAGAAGTCCCCAGATGGAGGAGATATTATGACTTCTTTTTGTATATGCATTTATCTTTAAATTTCATAGATTAAAAAAAAAAAGAAATTAATTTCTTTATGCACTTTGTAATAAAGCACTCTAGATTAAATGCCGCTTTAAGTTTTATTATGGCGTGAAGGCAGTATATATATATATAAATATAATAATATATATATAGTATGTAAAAAATTTTACTGTCGAAGGGATTTAATTCCGGTAAGCTTCGGATGTATTGGATCCATGCCACCAAATCAATGGTCATTAAGCGATTATGGGACTGCCCACACTCCTGAAAATTAATGAAGGGGGAGGGGTCTGTAAAATGGTATTAACTTTACCGCCTATGATTGCATGTCAGATTCCTAGCAATTGTGGGATCCCCTCCTCCATTTACCGCTTAACAATAATACGCCCTGCCCCCCCAAGAAAACTACCTTCGCCCTATGCCAATGTTCCCCCTATTTTCTTTCACTACCACACATTCCACCAAAAATAACTATCACCAAATTGCTCGATAATTTAATGATTTAATCATTGAATTGTCAAATTCTCTCTCACCAACGTTCCAATTATTAATTGTGGATGCGCCATTAACGATTATTTGAATGAAACTATTTAAATCATGTTCATAAAAAAAGTGTTTCTACCAAGTTATTGTTCTTCTGTCTTCCATTCTTAGCCAGAGCACTCAGTGACACCAAATCAACAAATTGCATAGATTAACTAGTGCTACCGGTTGCAAATTCACCAGATATTTCTTTAATTGTTCTATGTTATTTCATTTTCCAAAATGGCAAGTCAAAAAGGGAAATCTAAGGTAGCTATTGAAAGCCTGATTTTACCTCATGTACTCAATTTATATGAATTTCCCCTTGTTGATACCCAATTTAAAATTACAGAAACTAGTGTGAATTTGATCGCCATGAACTTCATAATTGGGCATTTTAGAAATTTGAAGATTCTAGTGATGAATTCTATAGAGCTGTAACAAGGGCCTTTTTCACCTCTAGTTATCTCACATTACAAGTCAATCCGGGAACGTTTTTGTTATTATGAAGGGTATCTCGATTTGAGGCTATTTGTCAGAGTAATGCTTAGTAGTATAGATCTAAGAAATACAAGAGTAAATGGATGCTAAGCTATGCTAAATTACTTCTGCATAAATCAATCACACACGGCAACTTTGTCAGTCAAGGGTACGGAAGCAGTAACCCATCCCTTTAGAAACTGATGAAGGAAAAGAAATTAGAGTCTGGATCATGGATCTGGGAGTATAATAGCGTCTGCTGTGTCTCACGACAACCTTGATCCTTCTCCCATACAATACCAATAAATGAAAGTAAAAAGGAACAGCAAGAAAGCAGAAATTCAGAAATGGAACAACAATTCAGAAATGGAACAGCAATTTAGAAATGGAATAACAGTAAAAAGGAACAGCAGGAAAGAAACTAAATCTCGCGAGTTCAACACTCTCAATCCTTGGCATCAACCTATCTACAAATAAAGAGCAATCTGTTGTACAAGTAGACAATTAAGCAAATGGAACAACAAATCACCATAAACATGAAACGTCAATCATATATAAACATAATCTGAAACGATTACCAGTAGTCCATTACTCCCACCATATGTAGCTGAAACATTCCACTTATAAAGTCTGTAACGGAAGTGAACAACTTAGAACAACGTTATGTGATCAATTCTGGAAATATGATGTAAACTCATTACAAAGATTTATAAAAGGGAAAAATACTGATGAACAAGTATGGAACAACATGTACGTATATCAGATTATGGAAAACAATAAACAAACCACACGAAGCCAAACTGTAATGATACAATCAGCCAGTGTCCATTGGAGCCGGGCCCTTAGCTCTCAATGGCACACCGCCGTAACTTACTTCAGATGCAGGAGGAAATTAACACCGAATATATTATATTAATGCATCAACGATAATACAGCAAAACTAAGTCTCAAAGAGACTCGATAGTCTGAGTTTAACCAACTGTGAAGCTTATAAACAAAAAATAAAAGATATTCCCAACCTCCTCAAGTCTTCAATGCCGCCCCTTCTTATACAAGTAATGGCGGAGTTAAATAAACAACAAAATAATTGAACGTAACGATCCCTCAGGATCAAAGATCCCGAGGGATCTGTTAAACTGTTAACTCCTTTCTTTTCTCTGCCTAGTCTTCCGAACTGACAGTCCTTCATCTCGTCCCGGATTGATCTGCCTTGATTTACTCCTCCTGGTCTGGACTTTACTTGGTTTTAGAGGGACAGTCGTTATCTGCTCATGGGACTCTTATTTTTCACCGCGCCTTCTTACTTTTGTCCTTTCCTGCATAAAGAAGATAACTTTCAGTGATTGGGTCATTTGTATTCATTCTCATTGCATTCTCCCTATTATATAATAAAGAAAAGGTTGCAACTATTGCTTGAAACACTACTAAGTTATTCGTTAAAACATACCTTTCCAATGCTCTACACACCCCCCGACTTACTCTGTTTCATGGCCTCATGAAAACGTTATAATTAACATGGAGAGCTGTAAGAGAATAGGCGGGAGAGGGAACTTCGTGAGGAGGTCTGCAACCATGGTGAGCAACCAAATTATCAAAGAATTGGTTCAATTGATCTGCAGGCATATCGTATAAGGCCTGGTACCCAGGTGCAGGGTGCCAAATAATTGGGCTACGGAACCGGTATCCTAACCAAGACGGTCCAGCATGCAGGATGTGCTGGCCGTAAAGGGCCAATCGTTCAGCAGCCAGCTCAAAATTCTCGTACTTGAATGGCTCCCTGAGCTGGATGCTTGGGGTAGAAATCTGATAGTGGAATTTGGCAGATTCCAGGGCAGCATCCTTAATAGCCAGAAAGTATTCCAAGCTATTTCGGATCAAACCCTCATGCATGGGCCCTAGCAGTTCCATGACGCCTGGGGTTCTCATAAGGCGTTTGTGCGATTTCCATAGTTGAACGGGGTCTCTAGGCTCGGCCCTGACCCATAGATCTAGGCTGCTCTCCTGCCTCTGGAAGGCATTGTAAGCCTTGAGCCACTTCAACTGGTTGACCCCGAATGAAACAAAGGCTTGTAGCTGTATATATCCCACAAAAGGGCCAGGGTTTAAATCAGTTTCCTGCTCCAGCACCATATTATGCAAATAGAATTCACATAGGGACCGTTCGACCTTAACCCCATAATGTTTACAACAATCAATAAAATCATTAACAGTATTAATATGAATGGGGGCACCTGCCCTGACGGCTTTTATTTTCAGTCTTAAGTATCTTTCAAGGAGGAATAAAGCATAATTCTTTGCAGGGGCTCTACAAGTCAAAACATCATCATACAACGAACATACAGTGTCCAATTGTTTAATAACAACATCTAATCGACGTGTTACCTTGGCAACCTTCTCCTGTTCCTTCTGCCATCCTTCAAAAGCCTGACTTTCTGATTGACTCATGTTCCGGAGTTGCTGCTGCAGCTCTTCATGTTTTTCCTGGGGGATCATTTGTTCCCTTAACTGCTCAGCTTCCTGCTGCAACTCCTCGTATTTTTCCCGAGGGATCATTTGTTCCCTTAGCTGTTCGGCCTCCTGTCGGGCCTGCCTCATCTCGTGGTGCAAGGCCTTAGTTTTTGGATCCATTTTCCATGATTTATCAGAGGCAGGGAGTCTTACCTGGACCTTCCTGTTTTGCTGCCCGGTTGCCTCAGTTTGGACTGCTTTGCTTTCCCTTTCTTTCTTAACATGAATAAAGGGGTACGATGGCCCCTTAGTAAATGGAATGTCGTCTTGCGGCTCGGTCTTGATTGGAATGACAGCTGGTCCCACTGGGCTATTTGGAACAACAGGCTGTTCCTGGGCGGAGTTCTGATGTTCCATACCAGATGGAACGGCATTTTGTCCCTCAGTGCTGGTTGGAACGGCCGTAGGTCTATCAGCGGAGTATTTACCTCCAAGGTGCCGATAAGCCCCTTGCCTTCTCATCTGATGGTACCCTGCCACATTTGTTCTTCTTTTTCTTCTTATCGTCCTCCTTATTCTCAGACTAGCTTTCAAACTTCAAATTTTCTGCCGAAGCTGGGCTATAATGTTCAGCAACCTCTGTTGTTTCTTTCTCAATTTCTTAATTTCCCTTGCCTCAGCTGTGGGCACATGAGCGGCCCTCAGTTCTGCTCCTCTTTCATCGAGGGTTTCCTCTGGTATTATGGGAACGAACTGTTCCCGACAAACATTTTCATTCTCTGCGACATCAGCAGGTGGGTTTTCTCCCGGTGTCTTGGGAACGGTTTGTTCCTGGTCGGTATTTACATTTTCCTTATCAACAACAGGGGGGTTTTCTCCTCCTGCCGTTTCTTCATGCAATTCTTCATGCGCCTCTTCCTCGGAGGGTCCTTCGGGAGGGTCTACTGGACTGGAAGGTGAAGCATAATCTCCCAGGCTAGCCAAGATGGTGGCCAGCTCTTCTTCTTCCATGGGAACTTGTGGAGGGCTGTCCCCCAATTGTCCCATCTCCTCCTCCTGAATTGGCTGCTCTGTGGCTGTCTTCAGATGGCTGGCCTTGGCCTCTGAGTCAGAATGTTCATTTCCTTCCTCCTGAATTGGGTGCTCAGTGGCTATCTCCGGATGGCTGGCCTCGGCCTCAGAGTTAGAATGTTCATTCCCTTCCTCCTGAATTGGCTGCTCAGTGGCTTCCTCCGAATAGCTGGCTTCTGCCTCAGAGTCAGAATTTTCATTTCCTTCCTCAGCTTCTGCTCTATTCTCAATTTGTTCCTCATTTTCCCCCGAGGGTTCTTGTTCTGGTACTGGTGGTTCCTCTGTTATTTCGATCGGCTGGTCGATGCTTAGTTGGATTTTCTCCAGCCTGCCTCTTATCCTTGCCAAACGAGCTGACTTCCTACGCCTCTCAGGCTATTTGGGTGTGCTGGCCACCTGCTCTTCCACCACCACCTTTCTGCATTTTTCAGCTTGCTCTGGGGTGCCAGAGGAATGCCTACGTTTCAAGGAAGCACGTTCTCCTATGGCCAGTTCCCTATGTTTCTCTTCATGTCCAGATGCTCTAGAGGAACGTTTTCATTTTACTGATTCCGTGCGCTTCTTGGGTTGCTCGGGTGTATCCGAGGGGTGCTTGGGTTTTGGCGATTCTCTGGGCTTCTTAGGTGCTTCAGAGGTACTAGTGGGATGCTTAGCCTTTGGGGATGGTAATGCCACTCCCCTTCCTATTGCAGTAATAAGCTCCCCCCAGTTACTTTGCTGCTGAGTGACACTGTAGCTTACTATCAGGCGAATCAGCCCATGGTGGCTAACCACTGCGTCTTCATGGTGTGCCTTTTTCAGGCATCGAGAGGCATCATGCAGTAATGAATTTAACAATGCAGGGAGTTTCACAGAACATTTTCCTTTTAACACAGCCAGGAGCTTAAGGTGACACGGTCTTACCACATATTTTCGCCCCTCGCAGGTGATGTAGCTCTGCACTACCTTTGCCAGTTCGCTCCAAGGTTCTCCTAGCGTTGCCGGCAGCACTCCTTTTCCCTTCACTGTCAGATTCTGTCCTTCGTCTTGGAAAATTTCTATGGTCTTTTGCAGTCTTTCTTTCTTTCTCGTCCATATTGGTCTTGAGGTTGGTGGTTCTGTTACTTCCGTGATTATTTCCTCCGTGACCATTATCTGCGTCCCACCTACTATGGAATGTTCTTCCTGCAAATTCTACAGGAATTCCATGGCCACAGTTTCATTTGATTCACACAGGCGGCTAAAATAAGTTAGCCACCCCGCCCTTTCTAGGATCTCCCGAGCGGCTTCGGAGACTTCTAGCTTACTGGGCTCGCTTCTGATAGCCTTGCCTCCCATGGTTCTGTTTCGGGATCTAGATGGAACAGCAATTACCAGTCGCAAAGAACGTAATCGCAGCAAAAACACAGAGCATGCATGAAAATAGTTTGTAAATAAAAACTCTTTGCAAAAATAACATTATCATGCCGTTAACCCATATCATACCTTCGTACCATATCATTTCCGAATGATGTGCTAACACGTGGTCGGCGGAGTAATGAGGTCACCCCCCCCCACACAATATGATAGGCTGTCCCAGCCGTCAAATAGAGGAAGGGCCGCCATCCCGTCACCAAGTCATAAAGGAGCAGCATATGGATATTTTCCATGTTTCAGATTAGACAAAGAAATACCGATATCGAGGCAAAGGGTAGATCGCATTTTGTATAAGCCTGCGTGATGTGATGCAAGACAGGAGGATAGGACATCTGGCGCTCATATAAAGCCTGCGGTAGTCATAGTCAATGCCTTTGCCATGATTGGCGGTGATGGGTATTCATGCGAGGTATCCATCAAAATGTAAGATATAATTATTACAAGGATAGAAAGAAGTATTTTAATATGATCCTAATTGGTGTGAATATTATGACTCCGATGCCACTAACAGAGCTCTGCTGCCGACAAGTGTTCATAACCTTGGCAGAGTTGTTTATTTCACCCTGGAACCATTATCCTTTGTGTATTTTTGAAGAGAAATTCTTGTCAAAATGTAGGCCATCATGCTGGCTTGGTAACCAGATAACCATGATGCCATTCACCAGAGAGGCACGAAACGTGGGCAGGCTGGCTCGTAATGAGACCCCCTGTTCCAAGGTTTGTTTATGTAGCGAACCCGTTGGACCATTTCCCTGGTGTGGTGGCCATTGATGGGAATGCCACTTCGCTTCCAATCTTATGATCATAGTAGGCTGGTTCTTTAATGAAACCCCCTATCCTGCATTTGACAGATAATTTTTTTCTTTTTATTTTGCTTTTGCTCTTTTTTTCTTTTAAAACAGACTTTTGCTCTTGTGCAATTACACATAAGGGTGGTTCAACCCTCCTTAAGAGTGGGAATGGCGGAAGAAGTCTTGTTATCCCAATAGGAGAATATAAATCTTCTGTTCTTATTTCCAAGTAATAATAGAGAAACTTGTAGGGACTCAACATGATAAAGATTTCCAATAAGGCAGAGAAGGTGAGACTATGACAGTCAGAATGATGAGTGTGTGGATCCTTCCTTTGCTGTTGCATCAATACTAGGGCTTGTTAAAGATAGCGATTTATGATATGCTGATCTCGGTATATCTTGGCTTTTCTATTCATTGCATACGTATATAGCTGCTCTTTATGACCTTGGAAAGAGAATGGGCAAGACATCCTTCATCTGAACGGAACGAATCAGCAAAAACACAGAAGTGCTGTTCCTTTTTGAAAAGGAACAGCAAAAACACTCAAGTGCTGTTCCTTTTGAAAAGGAACGGCAAAAATCAACGAGTGTTGTTCCTTTTGAAAAGGAACGGCAAAAGTCAACAAGTGCTGTTCCTTTTGAAAAGGAACGGCAAAAATCAACAAGTGTTGTTCCTTTTGAAAAGGAACGGAAAAAATCAAAAAGTGT
>APFE030124203.1:0-26120 GCA_000404065.3 Pinus taeda
TGGGGCTAGGAAGCTGAAAATTCGAACTGAGTGATCATTCTGCAATAGAGGGGCAGGGATAGTTCAGGAATACTGGACAGAAAGGCGGAGAGACACTAGTGGAGGCAGCGCAACAACTAGAAGGATTGATGTTGGGCCCACGCAAGCCTGATGCAGAGCTAGAAGAGCCAGCGCAAAAGCAAAAGTTGCCCTCACGCAGAACACCGAAACTGTCGGGGAATTGCTGGAATAGCCGGGAAGGTTGACGCAGAAGATAGAAGAGACAGTGCAAAAGCTAATGCAGAGCCTATAAGGCTAACGCAAGATCTACGCAGGGCCAGCGCAGAGATAGCCCATTCTGCTGCCGGATCAGCCGGAATCTACCGAGTGAAGTGAGGTAAAACTCACTCAGTTTTTTGCCATTATATTTTCTTTGTCACTGAATTGCCAGCAGGGCATCGAACTTTGTATTTAGAACTACTGCTTAATAATATAAAACCCTCAAAGTTGTTGCACCTGTTTTCCTACATTGGATTTT
Organism: Pinus taeda; assembly: GCA_000404065.3. Taxonomy (NCBI): domain Eukaryota; kingdom Viridiplantae; phylum Streptophyta; class Pinopsida; order Pinales; family Pinaceae; genus Pinus; species Pinus taeda. The sequence goes on from APFE030124203.1 coordinate 518, forward strand.
TCCGAGGACTATTTTGTCCAAGAATAACTATGTCCTATGTATCTTGTTCTTTGCTCAATTTTTTGTTTCATGTAATCAAATTTAAAGTAGTGTAGGCTACAGAAGTAATTTACTTCAGTATTCAGAAAATAACTTGATAATGTATATTAAAATCAAGTAGGAGAAGTAAATTCAGTTTTTGTTGCAATAGTGGTTCCTTGGAGTAGGAATTTTCACATGGTATCAGAGCATTGATTTTGAAATAGGAAGAGAAGATCTAGCATTGAGCAGAGAGGACAAAAGTTGCATTTGGCAACAATTTGAATCCCCTTTAAGGGATTGTGCAGTCCTTGCTAGGAAGCAGAGGTTCTGAGGAAATCTCTCTCTGAGAGAGTCAATGGACAGGTACGATTTCCAGTTCATGAGTTTGCAGAGATAGAGGGAGTGACACAGAGCCCCAACGCAATGCTTGAAGGGTGCAGTTTCTGTCAAGGTAGAAATCTGTTGGAAAAGAGTGAACACACATAGAAGGGGAATTTTCTCCTCGGAGGACTTTTTCTCGCCAAAAGTTTGAATTCTTCACTTGCCAAACAACAAATCAAATGCTAAGCAGTGACTAGAGGAGTCAATTTGACAATTTGGGTGAGATGGCAACACATGGGCTCAAAGATCAAGACAAGTTAGAAGGAGCTTCCAATTATGTCATATGGAAGACCAAAATCTTAGTTGTTCTGGAGGAGTACAATCTCGAAGAATACGTCAAGAGTGTTGTGGTTGTTCCTGCGGACAATGATCGCGGGGGAAGTACAAGGTCGAGCAGGGGAAGGCGAAGAGGTTCATACTTGATGGAGTTTGAGATCATGTGGTCTCACACTTGTAGGTCAAAGATACAACACAAGAGATGTGGGAAGCTTTGTCTTCAATATATGAAGGCTCTTCCAAACAACGGAAGATGTACTTAGAACAAAAGTTGCAACAGAAACTGATGCAAAAGGGAGAAGGGGTTAACTCCTATCTTCAACATCTTCAAGACACCAGAGACCAGCTTGTTGCAGTGGGGTGTACTCCTCAGTCTACCGCGATGATAAGGATGACCCTGAATGGAGTCTCAAATGAATGGCAAGTCTTTGTCCAAAGTATATTGAGCAGGGAAAGACTACCTTCATGGGAGGAGATGTAGGCAACCCTTCAACAGGAGGAATTAACAAGGGATTTGGTTAAGGTCAACCTCAATGGCAGCAGTGGAAGTGGAACGAAGACCAAAGAGGAGGAGGAGAACGAACCCCTAGCATCAATTTGCATCCTAGTGTCCTTTGAAGCAAAAAGATAAGGATGAGAAACATGATCCTAAGGCTGCTCTGCAAAAATTAACGAAGATGAGTTTGTCATGAGTGCCCACGCATCTCCAAGAGGGAAATGGGGTGATATTGAACTGTAGTTGGGAGGACTACATGTGGAAAGGATCCTTGAGGAGTCCACCTCTTGGATCAAATTCCTCGCCACGGGAACCCGAGAATCAACAATAGCCATCACCTGTGCTCTAGCCATGAAAATTGGTAGAGAGGCTAAGGCACATGAGTTCTAAAGAACCTAGAAACCGTTTGGTGAAATTCCACCCAGATTATTTTATTAAAATAATTAATATTTTTAATGGGGTTCCTAAGTCTAAACTTAGGGAAATTAAAGTATTAATGGGTATTAATCGAAAGATGGGTGAGAATGATCTAGAAGGCGGATCAAGTCAAGTTTTAATCTTAGCTGTTGATTAGAGACTTAATCTCGGTCGTTGAAGTCTCAACGAGAAAAGTGTAAGGAGGCTTGGGGTTCATTTAGAAACACACATAGAGATAACGAATTGATCTAGAGTTCGAGTTCTAGGGCTAGGAAGCTAAGAATTCGAACCGAGTGATCATTCTGCAGCAGAGGGGTAGGGATAGTTCGGGAATACTAGACAAGGAGCCGGAAAGACACTAGTGGAGGTAGTGCATCAACTAGAAGGACTAGCATTGGGCCAATCTAAGCCCACGCAGGCCTGACGCAAAACCAGAAGGGCCAGTGCAGAAGCAAAAATTGCCTTCAAGCAGAAAGCCCAAATTGTCGGGGAACTGCCAGAACAGCTGAGAAGGTTGATGCAGAAGGTAGGAGAGACAGCGCAAAAGCTCACGCAAAGCCTGTAAGGCTGACGCAGGGCCTATGCAAGGCCAGCGTAGAGATAGTCAAGGTTAGCTAGTTCTACTACCTGATCAGCCAGAATCTGCTGGGTGAAGTGAGGTAAAACTCACTCAGTTTTTGCCATTATATTTTCTCTATCACTAGATTGTCGAGAGGGCATCCAACATTGTATTCAGATCCACTGCTTAATAATATAAAACCCTCAGAGTTGTTGCACCAGTTTTCCTGCATTAGGTTTTTCCAGGGACTATTCTGTCCAAAATTAATTGTGTCCCATGTATCTTGTTCTTTGCTTAGTTTTTTATTTCATGTAATCAAATTTAAAGTAGTGTAAGTTGCAGAAGTAATTTACTTCAGTATCCAAAAAATGATTTGATAATATATATTAAAATCAAGTAGGAGAAGTAAATTCAGTTTTTGCTGCAGTAGGGGTTCCTTGGAGGAAGAATTTTCACAGCTTGGTCTCCTTTCTGCTCATCGTACCAATTATGTTGGCTCTAAGAAACCAAATTCGTTGTAGGATTGTGTTGTGAATATTTATGGCAGCATTATCATAGAATGATCATGAGTATGACACCAAAAGAATTCAAACGACTATTTGCAAACTAAGTGTGCACACATTATCATCATCTGCGAAATATACAATGTCGTCAAGCTGATGTTGCTCTATGTGGGCAAGAGCAGTGTTTTGTTGATGAAAGCCACGATCTTTGATATCCGTTACATTCTTCTCACAAACAAGGTGATTATACATTACCCCTGTTTTCTTAACAATTCTGTTGTTTCCATGATTTAAGCGGGCATCTCAACAACAATCCAAAGAAGAGGTGGTGGAACAAGCCTTACAATATGATCCAAACGATTCAAAGTCACAGTTATATGTTGGAGTCACAACAATAAGAAGTTTTCGTGGAACAAAATCTAAGATCTTAACTGGAGATAAACAAACCAAGGGATCCATCTTCTCACCACGAACACCTAATACTTCAGCTTCTTTCTCATGTTGAACCTTTAATCCCAAATTCTTTGTTCTCTCCATCTTTATAGTTTCAATCATCCTTCCTTTGTTTCCAACTTGACTCAAATCTTGCTTAGCGTTTGTCGGTATTGATTTTACCTCAACTGCAAACCCTTGGGGTTTAGAGGCAAGATTTGTTGGAAAATTCTCCATGCTAAATGGGGTGAATCTGATGTTGAAATTTGGTACCGGAGGACAGGTGGTTCCCTTAGGCTTTGATCTTTGGTCTAGGGAAAAGTGTCCAAAAGAATTTATTTTTTCTCCTCAAGTGACTTTATAATTTTTATAAAGTCAAATCTAATTTAAAAGTGACTTTAGGTGATAAAGTTACTAAAGTCTAATTTTAAAGTGACTTTTATAAAGTCAATGAAAAATTAGAAAGGAAAAGTGACTTTGGAAATAATGATAATGGGTCTTATAATTAAAGTGGGGTGAATTAAAAAATAGAAAGTGAGATTTAAATGTGCATTTAATCTCAGTCATAGATCTAAATCTATTTCAGCCATTGGATTTAGGGATCACCCAAAAGTCATTTAGGGTTGGATTAAGGGAGAAAAAGGAGGAAAAGATCATTCATTCTTTCATGAGCAGATTGAGAGAGAGAGAGCAAGAGAGCAAGGGAGATTTCTGGACAAGGAGGAGGAGGAGGCAGCAGCTTGGCACACATACCAAGGTAGCATTTAAGAAAATCCTTACAGCTGAATGAGCAAGCAGTAAAAGGCAGATTTGTTTTTGCAAAGAAATCGAGGTAGCTGATTTTCTGCACAAAAATTCAGGTCTGTACAGTCTGTTCGTACCGTTCGTACAACATGTCAGTACAGTTCGTACAGTCGTCCGTACCGTCCGTACAGTAACCGTACAACATTGTGTTGCTGTTTGGAAATTTCCACTGGGCTGTGAGGCTCAGAAATCGAGATAAGTTGGAAATTTGCTTGCTGATTTTGCTGATTTTTGCAGAAATTTCTCACTGTAAAAAAAAGGCATTTTCCAGAAATAAAGAAGAGCTCTCAAACTGGTTTTCCCCAAGAGTTGTAGGGGGTTTTTCCAGGGTCAAATTGACAAAAATCTCTGGTTTAATGTGTTTAATGGCTGTTTGTTACTGTATTTTATTTCTACAATTTCCAGCATTCCCTAAAAATTTCCAGAATTTGGTGTTTTCAGAAATTAAAAAAAATAATAAATAAAATATATATAATATATTATATAATATATATATATTTTTTTTTTCTTCAGTTGTTAAATGTATGGTTATGGGAAAGAGCATTTAACTATATGGGAGAAATAAGGAGAAACTGAAAACCGGGGTGGGAAAACAGAAATTTCTACATCTAATCAGAAATCCAAGAACAAAACAAAGCAGAAAATGAAGCAATGGTCTTTCGAAACCTGAAGCTTAAATCTCTCTAATGAGCGCAAAGCTTTTGATGGGTAAACTCCCATTAAAAAGGCCTAAACCGATGACATCAAAACAAAAATTTGTAGAACACTGATTGAAGAGATAACAAAAGACACCTATGGTGTAGCTATGTATGGTTGGCATGGTCATGGTATAAGTTGGTCAGTTCATCTCTATGCATATCACCTCTAATTCCTGCAAGTAATTTGTGTTTGAAGTGCATTGAAGGTCAGTCCCTCTGCATTGTATTGTATGCATGAATCATATGGTCATGCATGCTGGTCAAAGGAATATAAAAGTTTAGAATGGGGAATTAAATTGAATGTTGCGTTGAACCTTGAATTATATGTTGTTGGTGCTCTCCATATGAGTTGGCATTGGTTCTCTTTTGTGTGTCATGGAGCATCTGAGTTTTTCAATGTAGAAAACTAATAAATTAATAAAACACACTCACACTCATAAAATAAATATCAGACATATAGAAAAACCAGACATGGCGAAAAAGGCCTTAGCCTTATAGCATTCCTCACATTCTCATTATTAATCAATCCAATGTACAAAGAATGATAATAGCACAAGTAAATACATGAGGAAGTTGGCCTCAAGTTAGTGCGTCTATCTTGGACACTATGGTTGAGAAAATATCTCAACAACACACTAATCTAGAAGCCTAACTAATTGGAGAGAATCTCTCAACCAACTAAGCCTAAACTGACTCCTAACCATGAGGAACAAACTCAATCTAGAAAGGTAGGATTAAATCCTAACTTTCATGATTTTAATTGATTTAATTATTTGGACTTAGAATTTGCTTTTAATGTGAGAGTGAGGCTAACATTCCCCCCCCCCCTCAATGATAAGTCCAAATTAAGAACCAGAAACCATCTTCCAAGTTCTCATCCTAAAATTGTTGATCCTCAAAAAACATTTGCCTGAAAAACCGCCAAAGCTGGATACTGAAGAAACTGTAATACAAAGGGACCATGAATCAGCTGCATGTCTGATTCATCTCTGAATGCCACTTGACAACTCCTTCACGTGCCAAGCTGCAAAAAGATCCAATTGTCCTTTGCTTGAATCAGCATCCTGTGTCCACTGATAAAATATTGAGAATGTCCACTAGTTGATGACGTTGAAAAACAACTCACTGTTGCTTTTGCTGTGTTTGAAAATTGCTCACTGGTGACTTTGCTGTCGATCGCCCACTGGCGAATTTGTTGATGCTCACTCGTTGATGAAAATGCCCACTAGCTGCTTCGCTGATGTTGTCGAGACTTTCAGTCTGACAACCACTGCCAATTTCATCGACATGTTTCCCCCTTTGTCAGCTGAAAGGACAGACAATCTTCTTCAAATTATATCTGAACTCCCCCCCTTCAAGTGTAGGACTGTTTCACTGGTGTACTCCCCCATTCAACTGCACGAGAGTACCATCTTCATTTTTATGGTTGGTTGCATTATGTGTAAGTAAATTCGATTGTAAAACTTATACAATCTTCTGACCATGGATGACCATTCCCAGGGATCAATCCATGAATAATCGATCTTCAATTTGCTTGATTGTTGTTGTTTGCTTCATTGTGTTGATGAATGATTTGACTTGCCACAATGGTGACAAGGATGGAGATCAAAACACTGATCTTCCAGATGATCGGTTCTTTGACAATGAAGGCATTTTGGTTTGATCGCAACTTCAAATTGTTTGTATTTTTGTTTTTCGCCAACATGCTCAGAACTAGCCGATGTGATTTGTGCAAGAAACCTTGCATTGACAAACTTAATGGGCCTTGAATAATCTGGGATATGCAAGTTGGCGTCATCTTTGACATATCCTAAGCCTCGTTGATTGTTATTACTTTGGATTTCTTCCCATGGCTTGATGATTAGTTTAGAAGAAAGTTGAACTGGATCAGGGACCACTTCGACACTTGAAGTTGGTTGGATCAGTGACTTGGAATCATCAGTTGTATGTGTATTGTTCAAAGACTTGGAAGCATCACTCTTCTGTTGCAACTCATCACTTTGAAGTTGCGACTCCAGTTGAAGAAATTCATTCATTTCATGTGCATGTTGGAGATGCATTTGAATATCAACAAGAGTTGTTTTGTTGATGTTCACCATGTCACCAACTGATGATAAAATCAAATTGTTAAGAATTTGAGACCGTTGAATGTGTTGCCATGTGAGCTTGCTCACTTTGAGTTCAGGCTCACTTGTACTGTTGCTTATTGTTGATGCTGTAAACACTTGCTAGAGTTTTATAACTTGGTTGCTTGAACTCTTGATTTCACGCTCGCTTGATGACGATCGTTTTGCTTGAATGCTTCACTGACACTTTGTGAATGCTTCAATCAACTTCACACTGGCTCGTTTGTTGTAGATGTCATGCTTTGAACTTTCACACGATTTTGACATGCTCACTTGCTTGGTTGTTTAAATGACACGCTCGCTTGCTTTGTTGTTTGAATGATGCACTCGCTTACTTGGTTATTTGAATGACATGCTCGCTTGCTTTGTTGTTTGAATAAAGAATACTAGAATTCACACTCGTTTGATAATTATTGCATTCTAGATGGCTTGCTTGAACTTGCTTGATAGATTACTGACACTTTGTGCTTTCTTGAATGTACTCACTGAATGTGCTGATCTTTTTAAAAAAGAAAGGGTGTCGAACACTGTCGAAAATGCACCCAAGAGACAAATGACAAGTTCAATCTTGATGACTCAGTTGAAGACTTACTTGACTTAATGCATTCACCTTAACAATTCAAATTACGGTGTCAGTTAGAACCGAGAATGCACTTGTACATTTCAGTTAAAAAATGTTTATCTGCAAGTGATACAAAAAATGTTGATGATGTTGATGTCATCTTGGCTTTGAAATGCTTGATTTTGTAGCGTCTTTAACTTGATTTCTTTGATTACATGATGTGAAATGCGCTTTCTTGGAAGATCATCTTATCAACTTGATGATGTGACGCTTTGTGCTTGTGTACTTTAAGCTTGATTACAAGAGCTTGATTAAGCAGTCTTATACTTAAGCCTGCGTATGTGCATGTAGTTGTTTAAGCATAATACAAAGAGATAATTTGAACAAAAGTCATGCACATGCATTCATTACACAGGGTGTACCTAAGATCCCCTTATTCAATTTCGGGCTGATTTAGGACACCAACACCACAAAAATTATGATTTTATTAATCACTGGAGTACATCATTCTTCAATGTCACAACTTTGTCATGGAAGCTTCTCAATGAGAATGTAACACTTGCAAACTTTGGAAGCACACTGTCTTAAAAAAAAACTACCTGTAGTGACTCAATTGCTCTCAAACTAAAATATTACTTTGAATTACAATAATGACTGTCACTTAAACAAATTCGCTTCAAAATTACAAAAAGAATTTCACCTTATCACTCCACAAAATCACTTCAAAGAAATTCACACTTATACCTCCACTAAAAAAATGCACCTTTCCACTTTAATAAAATAATGTAATTTCCTTTTAAACTCTCATTTAAAAGAAATTAATAAAGGGAATTAAAAAAAAGAATTCAGGTTTATGGAGTCACTTTAAAAGTGAACGAATCTCCTTTTTGAAAAGTCAAAGCACACTTAGTTCATAACCTTAATTTAACGCATTCGCAAGTCTTCCTTTTCTATTGGTTTCTACTTCAACGATGGTCCATGCATGCAGGTTACACGTTCACAAATATTGAAGGAATGTTCCAAAGGTCTGTATGCTATGCAACGCACAAGTCTCCAGGCAAGAAAAATTGCTCCACGAAACTCTTCTTCGGTGCAAATCTGGAGCAGTACACATAGGAACTTAGTGAGGCACCAATCCAAGCAGCTACCCATGCAAGCACATCAATGTCCAATGTTTCATGTAGCCGTTTTACAACTCAGCTCTTGTCCAACATTCTTACCGAAGTTCTCTTCCAAATTTGAACAGCAACAACCCATCCATTATTCAGCTACGAATTCCCAATTTCGTCTGCCAATTTTTGTTCAGGGTAAAATGGATTTTGTAAGGTCGAAGGCCAGGATTTGCTGAGTTTTTGGTGGACGATCTTAAGATGAATACAAACGCGAAGGCAGGGCCTCCTACCTTCAAACTTGTGCTCTTGGGCGACGGTAGAGTTGGAAAAACATCCCTTGAGTTGCGATATGTAAATAATGTCTTCTCTGACTCACAAACAACAACAGTTCAAGCTTCCTACTTGACCAAGCGCCTCAAAATCAATGGATTAATAATGACACTTGTCATTAGGGATACAGCGGGACAAAAACGATTTCATGCTCTGACAAATTTACTAAGCCAATTTCATAGACAAACATGCGCACAACGCAGGACACTGATCAACACGAGCACTAGTACCACCCATGAATGTTTCTTTTTTTTTTTTTACAAAATTGTAGCAAAAAAAAATTGCTACGGAACTGTGAAAACTATGTAACCCCGAATCAAATTTTGGCGCATGTCGCAATCCCATTGCGTATTAATTCTCAAAGAGCCGAGGAGTTGTACACCAGTGAAGTTATTATGGCATCGCTACAACACCGACGAATGTTGTGGTTCCAAGTACCATGCAGCGAGTGTGGAATCTGTTACCAAATCGAATGCAGGGAAAACCAGCATGGATATTGGACAGGTTAACTCTCTTATCACTCAAAATTCTAATGTAGTGACACAACAAATCCTAGCCTCCGATACCACATGTAGAAAACTAATAAATTAATAAAAAACACTCACACTCATAAAATATATATCAGACATATAGAAAAACCAGACATGGCGGAAAAGGCCTCAGCCTTACAGCATTCCTCAAATTCTCAGTATTAACCAATCTAATGTACAAAGAATGATAATAGTACAAATAAATACATGAGAAAGTTGGTCCCAAGATAGTACATTTATCTTGGACACTATGGTTGAGAAAATATCTCAACAACAGACTAATCTAGGAGCCTAACTAGTTGGAGAGAATCTCTCAACCAACTAGGCCTAAACTAACTCCTAACCATGAGGAACAAACTCAATCTAGAAAGGTAGGATTAAATCCTAACTTTCATAATTTTAATTAATTTAATTATTTGGACTTAGAATTGTTTTTAATGTGAGAGTGAGGCTAACATTCAACTTCCCATTGAAGTTTGGAATTGATAAAACAATAAGAGAGTGTTATATACCTAGGTGGGGTAATATGGGGTACCAAGGGAGGTACCCAAGGTAATAATGTAATAATGAGATGGGCCATAGTAATAAATAAGGTGATTAACCGATATCATGTAAGGGGCCACAAGTAGTTAGTAATAAGGTAATGCGTCCATGGTATTAGTGGATGATATGAGAGAACTATTAGTGTCAGTCTTTTCAGCCTTCCTCTAGTGATCAAATATGCTCTTACAAAGTGGTCTCAGAGTGTCAAGGTCAAATTTTGTCATTTCATTGAGTCTTCAAGCAAAATTTGGTCACTAGGCATTAGGTCTAGGGTTTGCTTTCACTCTTTTCAAAGTTGCCCAAATGTCAGTCCATGTCATCATTCAGCTGAGTCTATCATCATTCATATGGTTGTTATCATCATGTCAAGTTCCATTGGCTCGTTTTACAGCTTATTCATGCTTCAGTTGCGTCTAGGTGAGTTCATTTCCCTCTCCTAGGGTTTTGGAGGTAATTTCTCTTGGATGGTTAAATCATTAGCAAAACTTGTATGCAGATGTTCATACACCTTCCCCTATCCTTCATGTACCTTATTAAACACTTCCCATCACTGAGATTCCCCAAATTCCTCATTTTTCCACAAACCCTAGTTACTTGCTACAACCTGGCAATTTTCTAGGCTAGGCCTGTGTTTTGCCCTTTTGGACCCCTTCCCCTTGCTCGATCTCTGAGATTCCACTTTCCCCTGCTTCCTAACATCCCTCCCTACTTCCAAAAATTTTCCCAAGAATTTAGAAGCCCCTTATCCCCTTCATTTCGCTTCATTTCGACAAAATCCCTTGTTCCATACATCGGGATAAGTTTCACTCAAAAGATGTTTCGGAGCAATCAAAGATGAATTTTGGAAAACTGAGAGAGGTTTTTGTCCACAACATGCCAAAGAAGAAAAACCTCCCTCACTTTTTATACAGGTGTCAAGGTTTTAGAGAAATGTCAAAAATACAATCGTCTCGGGAGAATTAAATGCACCTCTGAAGTGACCTTGGGAAAATCAGGTTTTCTCCTAGCTTGGTTGGTCAAATGACTTTCTTGATGAGTCAAATGATAACTAGACACAAAGAGCTTTCCAATGAGCTATCATGAGCTCAATTTGGAGTTGAGGAAGGCATTCAAAAGTTGACTGCAACAGCACTCTGCCTTGAGGCAGCCTCATTTGGCACATTTTGACCAGTCTTGGGAGATTTGATTTTTGACAGGGCAAATGAACTCCAAATTGAAAAATTCCAGTTGTGTTGGAAAGTAGACTCAAAGACCTTTCCAACGAGCTATCCTGCGCCCAATTTGGACAGCAGGAAGGCCTCCAAAAAGCATCTGAAAGTCGCGCTACGCGTAGGGCTCAAGCGTGCTACGTATCAGGGTTTTTTGCACAGTTTTCATCCTTCAGCTCAACGCGTAGCGCGCCGCGGGCTACCTTTAAGTTGGGGAGGTCCATTTCATAAAAACTCAGCATTTTTGGATTTGTCATGACAAAATACACTTGCTTAGCCACTGCCGAGAAGTTTCATGAAGATTTGAGCCCCCAAAAGGTCAAAAACAAGCAAAAAATGACCTTCTGCCACTTTTTGGACACACAGGAAGCAGTCTTGGAAGATTGCAATTTTGGAGAGGCAAATGGCCACCAAATTGAGAAATTCCACTTGGGCTGGAGAGTAGACATCCAGACCTTTCCAACAAGCCCACTTGTTCCTCATTTGGATGCCGGGAAGTGCCTCAAAAGTGGCCTGAAAGGTGCGCTACGCGTAAAGAAATGGCACGCTACGCGTTGGGAAAATTGGCCAATTTTGCACCTTCAGCTCAAGAAAACGCAACATTGACCAGTTTTGACCTTTTGGTGGGATTTTTCATCCTCTTTGATGTAATTGATGTAATTTCATGTTGACATGACACTTTTTTACCTATTCTAGAAGATTCATTCATAAAATGGCAAAAAATTAATGAATGAATTGGTTTCCTAGCTTATAGAGGCAAGTTGTTTTGATTGCCTAAATTGCAGTGCTCAGTTTAGAATTGGTTGAAACAGCTCCTAGAAGGAGGAGCTCGACCCCTAGAGGTTAGGGAATGGTCTGACTTGGTCTATATATGTAATTTTTCATTCAGTAGCAGAGGTTGGACTCTTGGGATAGTTTTGAGACTATATTGTATATATTTTACCAGCATTTTTGGCAAGGAAAGACCAGGGTTTTACAGCACTACTTGGGATCCATGTGGCTTTATGTCTTGATGGTGTTTTTCTTTCAGTACTTGTAAGTTGTGTATGTGCATCATTATCTCTCTTGAATCTTCTCTTATTAAGCAAATGAAGTGTTAGGGTAGAATCCATGAAATTGTTATGCTCTGCCTTTAAATTTGTTTAATATTCTATATTTTCTTCAATTTAAGGAGAATCCTTGAGACCCCTTGCTCTCCTTAGCCTCTTATCGGTCTGATCTATCCATCTCACCTGCTTTAAGGCATCAAAACAATTGCCTATCTTGCCCCAGGTGGACCTCTGCAAAAACTGTGCCTCATCCCCGCACCCAAAAATTGCCTTTCCCTTGATTTCAACAAAATCATAAAAAATCAATCCTAAACTCTTTGTACTTAATACCTAGCCTAAAATCAGTCATCAATTCGGTCATCTCGAGCCTTTTCGAATATCTTTTGCCAAGTTTGACTCGGAGAGAGCCCTCTCCTGTCCTCGTAGGGCTAGCTACGAGGCTGAGCGTGGTTTGATGTGGCCTTGAGTCTTGCCTTATTTCAGCCTAAAGCAGATTTGAGCGCTAACATAGTTCGCAATGTTAGTATCAGTCTTTCCAGCCTTCCTCCAGTGATCAAATATGCTATTACAAAGTGGTCTCAAAGTGTCAAGGTCAAATTTTGTCATTTCAGTGAGTCTTCAAGTAAAATTTGGTCACTAGGCATTAGGTCTAGGGTTTGCTTTCACTCTTTTCAAAGTTGCCCAAATTTCAGTCCATGTCATCATTCAGCTGAGTCTATCATCATTCATATGGTTGTTATCATCATGTCAAGTTCCATTGGCTCATTTTACAGCTTATTCATGCTTCAGTTGCGTCAAGGTGAGTTCATTTCCCTCTCCTAGAGTTTTGGGGGTAATTTCTCTTGGTTGGTTAAATCATTAGCAAAACTTGTATCTAGATGTTCATACACCTTCCCCTATCCTTCATGTACCTTATTAAACACTTCCCATCACTGAGATTCCCCAAATTCCTCATTTTTCCACAAACCCTAGTTACTTGCTACAACTTGGCAATTTTCTAGGCTAGGCCTGTGTTTTGCCCTTTTGGACCCCTTCCCCTCGCTCGATCTCTGAGATTCCACTTTCCCCTGCTTCCTAACATCCCTCCCTACTTCCAAAAATTTTCCCAAGAATTTAGAAGCCCCTTATCCCCTTCATTTCGCTTCATTTTGACAAAATCCCTTGTTCCATACATCGGGATAAGTTTCACTCAAAAGATATTTCGGAGCAATCAAGATGAATTTTGGAAAACTGAGAGAGGTTTTTGTCCACAACATGCCAAAGAAGAAAAACCTCCCTCACTTTTTACACAGGTGTCAGGGTTTTAGAGAAATGTCAAAAATACAATCGCCTCGGGAGAATCGAATGCACCTCTGAAGTGATCTTGGGAAAATCAGGTTTTCTCCTAGCTTGGTTGGCTAAATGACTTTCTTGATGAGTCAAATGATAACTAGACACAACGAGTTTTCCAATGAGCTATCATAAGCTCAATTTGGAGTTGAGGAAGGCATTCAAAAGTTGACTGCAATAGCACTCTGCCTTGAGGCAGCCTCATTTGGCACATTTTGACCAGTCTTGGGAGATTTGATTTTTGACAGGGCAAATGAACCCCAAATTGAAAAATTCCAGTTGTGTTGGAAAGTAGATTCAAAGACCTTTCCAACGAGCTATCTTGCGCCCAATTTGGACACTGGGAAGGCCTCCAAAAAGCATCTGAAAATCGCGCTACACGTAGGGCTCAGGCGCGCTACGCGTCAGGGTTTTTTTGCACAGTTTTCATCCTTCAGCTTAACGCGTAGCACGCCGCGCGCTACCCTTAAGTTGGGGAGGTCCATTTCACAAAAACTCAGCATTTTTGGATTTGTCATGACAAAATACACTTGCTCAGCCACTGCCGAGAAGTTTCATGAAGATTTGAGCCCCCAAAAGGTCAAAAGACAAGCAAAAAATGACTTTCTGTCACTTTTTGAACACATAGAAAGTAGTGTTGGGAGATTGCAATATTGGTGGAGCAAATGGCCACCAAATTGAGAAATTCCACTTGGGTTGGAGAGTAGACATCCAGACCTTTCCAACAAGCCCACTTGTGCCTCATTTGGATGCCGGGAATTGCCTCAAAAGTGGCCTGAAAGGCGCGCTACGCGTAAAGAAATGGCGCGCTACGCGTTGGGAAAATTGGTCAGTTTTGCACCTTCAGCTCAGGAAAACGCAGCATTGACCAGTTTTGACCTTTTGGTGGGATTTTTCATCCTCTTTGATGTAATTGATGTAATTTCATGTTGACATGACACTTTTTTACCTATTCTAAAAGATTCGTTCATAAAATGGCAAAAAATTAATGAATGAATTGGTTTCCTAGACACTTTTTTACCTATTCTAGAAAATTCATTCATAAAATGGCAAAAAATTAATGAATGAATTGGTCTATATATGTAATTTTTCATTCAGTAGCAGAAGTTGTACTCTTGGGATAGTTTTGAGACTATATTGTACATATTTTACCAGCATTCTTGGTAAAAGAAGACTAGGGTTTTGCAGTACTACTTGGGATCCATGTGGCTTTATGTCTTGATGGTGTGTTTCTTTCAGTTCTTTTAAGTTATGTATGTGCATCATTATTTCTATTGAATCTTCTCTTATTAAGCAAATGAAGTGTTAAGGTAGAATCCATGAAACTGCCATGCTCTGCCTTTAAATTTGTTTAATATTCTATGTTTTCTTCAGTTTAAGGAGAATCCTTCAGACCCCCTTGCTCTCCTTAGCCTCTCACCGGTCTGATCTATCCATCTCACTTGTTTGAAGGCATCAAAACAATTGCCTATCTTGCCCCAAGTGGACCTCTGCAAAAACTGTGCCTCATCCCCGCACCCAAAATTGTTTTTCCCTTGATTTCAACAGAATCATAAAAACTCAATCCTAAACTCTTTGTACTTAATACCTAGCCTAAAATCAGTCATCAATTCGGTCATCTCGAGCCTTTTCGAATATCTTTTGCCGAGTTTGACCCGGAGAGAGCCATCTCCTGTCCTTGTAGGGCTAGCTACGAGGCTGAGCATGGTTTGATGTGGCCTTGAGTCTTGCCTTATTTCAGTCTAAGGCGGATTTGAGCGCTAACAGGAACCATGGTAATGATCCATGGTATTGCATGTATGAGGCCTATATAGAGGCTAGAGACTCCACATGGAGGATGTCAAGAAATAGTGTCAAGGATTATTGTATGAACAAGCATATGGCTTGTGTAGTGTTCTCCTTCCTTAAGGAGTGAATGTATGGTGTTACCCTACCTTAAGGGTTTGATCAATAAAGTGAATCATTTCTATCTATTTCAATCTTGTTATTCTTGGGTTTATTTATATTTTCATAATATTTCCGGGTTAGATCTACAACAAGTGGTATCAAAGCACTTTCTTGGGGAAAAAAGTGGAGAAATTTTCTTTTATTTTTGCAGGATTTCAGGGGCGGCGAGTTTGCAGATCAGATCTATACATTTTGGTGCAAGATCTGCAAAATCTAATTGCAGATCTGAATTCTATGTGAAAAAATACCCGATTTCAAAAAAAAATCGGTCGAATCGGAGTCCGGATGAAAGAGATATCGCTAATCTAAAAATCAGTGGGGTTGCAGATAATTTTTCAGGGCAGCGAGTTTGCGGCGCAGATCTGGATGTCCTGGTACAAGATCTGCAAAATATAATTGTATATCTGGATTCTTTGTGAAAAAATACCCAATTTAAAAAAAAAAAAAAATTAGTTGAATCGGACCCAGGATTAGGGATATATCGTTGATTTAAAATCAACTATTTTTTGCAGAAATTTTGCTGACGACGGGAGAGTTGCAGTGCAGATCTGAGATTCCAATGCCTGGATAAAGATTTCTATCATATGGATAGATGCAGAATGATTGTTCCATTTCTAAAAACAGGTCATAATAGGGATTCTGAACAATATTAATTAAACTGTGACAATTTCAAATTTTCGCCAAGTTTTCTCAAAACCCTCTTCATGGCGGGTTACGATTTTACAGGAAAAGATAATGGTCCTACTATTGAAAATACATAAAAAAACATAAATCGTTATGGAAAAACAATTGGAAATGGTTTGTAGTGGAGGTATTTAGAGAGGAGGCAGCCACATGGTGGGGATTACTTAACTAAAATAAGTGTCTCAACCTGTCTGATGAAGAATTTGAAAAATTACTTTTCGACAGATGGTCTCATGCCAGAAAACAAGATAAGGAGAAACATGTAGATCTATTTCCTACTGGTATATCCTTATTACAGGTTCATGGATTAATTCAGAAAGAGAAGATCATTGTTTCTATCAATCCTAGTTGCAAGCATCATTTCATCAATGTTAATTTGGCAAACAAATTGCAAGTTCCAGCAAAACAGATTGAAAATACACAGGTTGATGATGAAGATGTTCAAATTTATAAGGATTTGAAGCTTTCTATGGACAAGTATGTGTTGCATGATGATTTTTATAATTCAGAGATGGATAATATGGATGTTGTTTTGGGATATCCTTGGATGGAATCTGCGGGTACTATCAATATTAATGTGCAGAAGAAATTCATGAAGCTCTGGTATAAAAAGAAGAAAATTATATTACAGAATATTTCCATTAATAAACAGGTAGAGTCCAAGTTGGTTGAAGGAGAAGATGTTCCAAGGTCTGACATAGTAGATGATGAGCCAGTGATGATAGATAATCAAACACAAACAGAGGCTGAAGTAGAAAAGGTTACAGGTGCTGATACATCAGAGGAGGGCTTAGCGGTTGAAGTCATATTGGAAAAGAAGACACCACAACAGGCACCACAGCAGGGTGAATTAAAGAAAAAGACACCGTGGGTTAAAACTTCAACATATCATCACCCACATCACCCCGCAAGAAAACAACCATCAAGATGGCAACCAATTAGCCACACGGACAACAACCCTTGCAGGAAAGATAGACAAGAGCGAAGATCCACTTACTACACATCTACACAGAAGAGCTACCACAGTCAACTTCCATCTCAAGCGAGCGAGGCACCAGCGAGACCAAGGGTTCACCTTTCTCTTGGATGGCTAGATGCACATGCATGGTACTAGTGGACTACTCTTTTGAGTAGATCTTATTATTTGTGTTCTTCCCATGTTTCGGAGACGAAACATGCTTATGGGGGTGGAATGTTATATACCTAGGGGGGATAATATGGGGTACCAAGGGAGGTACTCAAGGTAATAATGTAATAATGGGATGGGCCATAGTAATAAATAAGGTGGTTAACCCATATCATGTAAGGGACCACAAGTAGTTAGTAATAATGTAATGGGCCCATGGTATTTGTCGATGGTATGAGGGAACCATGGTAATGATCCATGGTATTGCATGTATGAGGCCTATATAGAGGCTCGAGACTCCACATGGAGAATAGTCAAGGAATTGTGTCAAGGATTATTGTATGAACATGCATATGGCTTGTGGAGTGTTCTCCTTCCTTAAGGAGTGAATGTACGGTGTTGCCCTACCTCAAGGGTTTGAGATCAATAAAGAATCATTTCATATTATTTCTAGGTTTATTTGCATTATCTTATATTTTCAGATCAGATCTATAACATTGCTGCTCAACAACATTGTCAGTTTTGGATGATTCAAGAAATATTACATCTCTAGATATAACAAATGTTTTATTGACTTCATCATAGAGATGGTATGCTTTGGAGGTGTTTGAATACCCCAGGAAGACAAACTTACAACTTGTTGCACCAAGTTTGTTTCTATGTACGTTTGGTATCAATGTATAACAGGTGGAACCAAAGACCGTGAGATGCTTTATGAAAGGAACATTTCCATTCCACATTTCATACGGAGTATTGTTTCTAATAGCATTAGATGGACATCTATTCTTTATATATAAAACACATAGAACTTCATCAGCCCAAAAAATCAACTTTACATTTTTGAAAAACATCATGGAGCGCACCATATTTAAGATTGTCCTATTCATTCTTTCAGCTACATTGTTCTATTGGGGATTGTAAGGCACAATTATTTGA
The DNA here is from genome assembly GCA_000404065.3 of Pinus taeda. Taxonomy (NCBI): domain Eukaryota; kingdom Viridiplantae; phylum Streptophyta; class Pinopsida; order Pinales; family Pinaceae; genus Pinus; species Pinus taeda. Next base: position 18,587 of record APFE030124203.1, read on the forward strand.
TGTTTGATCCCATGTTGGTGAAGATAGTTTTCAAATTCATTTGAAGTGTATTCTTTTCCATTATCAGTGCGAATAGATCCAATATGAGATTGTGCGTCATTTTCAATCCATGTATGAAATTTCTTGAATGTTTGAAAAGCATCAGATTTGTTCTTTAATAAATAAACCCAACACATTCCGATGTAGTCATCAATAAATGTCATCATATATTTATTTCCATTTGTAGAAGGAAATTAGACCACATAAATATGAATGAATGAGTTTAAGTTTTCTATGTTCTCTTGAATGTGAATCATGAAAAGACTGTTTTCTATGCTTTACTAGAATGCAAGCATAACATTGCTTAAGTTTCCTAGCAATTGTAGGAAAACCAGCAACACCATTTTTCTTCAACAAGCAGAGGCTGTCATAGTTCAAATTTCCAAATCTAGCATGCCATAATAAACTTGATGGAAGTGTACCTTCTTCATAATGAAAATTGTATGAGAAATGTTGTGCACGAGTAGAGGTACCTTGCAGTTTGAGAAGCCTTTCTTCTTCTATTCCCCTCATGACAGGTGAGTGGCTAGATGATTTTCTCATCTCAAGCTTGCCCTCAAACATATGAATAGAGTGACCTTGCTGGCGGATGTGGACCAAGGACAACAAGTTTCTCTTCAGCCATGGGCGATATAGAACATGATGCAGAAGGAAGTCTAGAAGACCAGGCAATTTGAGCTTGATTGTGCCAAGCCTTGATGGCTTGATTTTTGATTGGTCTACAAAGTATACTGGTCCATCAACATTGTCAGTAAATTCTTCAAGAAAATATTTTCTATGAGTCATGTGGCAAGTTTCTCCTAAATCAAGCAGCCAATCATTTTTCCAAGAAGCGAGGCATTAAATAAGTCTTCATGTAATCCAATATTACATTGTGCCACAACATAATGAGTGGATTCAAGTGCTTTATCTTTTTCTGTGTCATTAGTTTTACGTTTCTGTTGGTTTCTTTGCTGCTCAATTTTGTCCCATGGTAACTTGCATGTGGAGGCATCATGTGATCCATTTCTTTTGCAGTATATGCAGTGCAAATTTGACTTTTCTCCTTGAGAGTGTCTGCCCCCCCACTGGCTCTGAAATATCTTCCTCTTCCTCTTCAACCACCTCTTCCTCTAGAAGAATAATGAGCAAGATTCTTTTCTTTATGAGCAAGGTACATAGCCTCTTCAAAAGATTTAGGGGTTGTCTTCTTTCCAAAAGATTTTTCTCTTTCAGCAAATTTTTTCACAAGAGAGTCAAAGGTAATATCTTTGAGATTTCCATTTTATTGCAATGACTCAAGATGATTGGAGTAAGTAGGATGAAGTGACTTGAGAAAAGCGATAAGAGGAATATACAATTTAACCTTAGTGGCTTTGATATCATGCATTATAGATTTTACGTCGGATGCAAGAGCAAGAGGATCATTATTTTGCAATTCAAGAGTGAAGAGTTTAATCATGAGTTGAACAACTTAAAGTGCAGAATGTGAGTCATAGAGTTCTTTTAGATTTTGTAAGGCTTCGAAAGCAGTTGAAATTGGTGAAATATGGTGACTCACCACTTCACTTACAAATGTTGCAATTAATGCATAGGCTTTGCTATTCTTATTTTCCCAAATGGCGAACTCTTTGTCTGAGGTAGGTTGTTTTGTCTCTTTGTCTTCATCTCCAATACACACTTCTTTCCACAACTCATTGAAAATGAGGGTTTGTTTTATCATTTGGGACCACTCAGGATAGTTCTCCTTTCCAGTGAGAACTATTCCCACAATAGATATGATTGAATGCATACTATAAAAAAATACTTCTACTTTTGATGGAAAAAAAATGCACTATAGTAGCAATATTTTGAATTCTTATGAAAACCAAGAAAAAAGCTGCACAAATATTCTAATGCTTCTTTTGGAAAGCAATGAATAATATCATGTGAGAAAACCAAGTTTCAACATTTGGAGCACAACCAACATTTAGGTAGAACAACACTGCAACAAATAATGATCCATTTATCCTATCAAATTTCTGATTACCCTCTACCATTAAATGAATTCCATTTGATGCGCAGATTAGCAGTTCAATGTTTGGCGCCACATTTTTTTTTGTTATTTACTGCATAGGATTATACATGAACAAAATTTCTAGCACATTACAAAAACAACGAGAGTCGATCACTTTAGAATTTAAAACAAAAGGTCGTCTACAAATTAGATGGATGTATCCATCAGTGTTGGGCCCGAAATTTAGTGGAGCCACTCCTCTACACTTTGCTTCCACTGGTGGACATTCAGCATGGCGATGAACGAATTACTTGAGCATGGCGTTGACATTGATGCACGGTCCAAGGGTGGCGCATGTGGCTGTACTTCTCTTCACAATGCAACAAAGGAGCGAATTTCTAATTGAAAATGGGTCCTATCTTCTGGGTGGTATGAATACGAGATTCAATCCTGACCTTTATTACTACCCGGGACTTGAATCAAGCAATGGAACTTCAGGCAGTGAGGAGTATGTCAACATAAACTTGTAAATAGGTTAAGGGGAGAGGCAGAGGGGCCGACGTCGATTCATATATACTATAATAGATACAACAATGGAGCTACACCAAATTCTGAGTTGGTCTAAGGCGCTATATTTTAAAATGCATATGATAGTGGGTGCATATTTTTAAACACATATCATACCATGTTAGGTGCATGGCTTCATATCCCAAAGAAGTCACTGCAATTCTAGTGAAGCAGTCAACTGTTCAAAAGAAATATCAAAACGCATATGACATTGTATGGAGGGCGAACTATTCAGAAAAGGAAAATGACATTATATGGAGCAGGCTTCAGGCAACCAGGTAGAATATATGCAGGAAATTGACACGAGGAGTTACAGAAAAGCTAATTTTGGGAGTTGGCTCTGATACCATGTCAGGCCAGGCAGTAACTCCTCTAAATCAATTCACATTTATTCATTCAGGTTGATCTTTATTATATACATGAGGGAGAGATTGTTCATTTCATCTCCCAGTGACTATTCATATTTCGTATTATTTATTTACATCAGTTACACTTATTCACCCAATCTTTATGATTAGGTGCCAAAAGAAAAAATGATAATGGTAACCACAAACCTACTTTGGAGATTAGGATCTAGCCTTCCTAAGGCTCAAAGAGGGCTCTCTCTTTATGATTTAACTTTGTTTAGTTAATTGATTTCAGGGTAGTTATTATTGTCTTTGGGTTTTGATTTGGATTAGGTGGTAGGATCACTTACATAGATGGACAAAGGCATGTCTTTTACCATAATTTGGGCTATAGGGTGAAAAGTCAAGCAACCAGGACTGGTTTGAGTTATAAAAGTCGTGTCTACAGGGCAAGGTAGATGAGTTACTTCAGATCTCAAAGTTTGATGGTGAAGTGGTTTTCAGTTGGATCCAAGGAGCAACTAAGTGTTCCTTACACTGTATTTTGAATGAATTTAAAGAGGTCAACCAGGGTGGGAGAGAAATTAAGAATTCTCAGAACTGGATATCAGAAGAAAACATAAAAATGATTAATTATTCAAGATAGAGTGTACTTAAACAAATTATGAAATAATTGTCGAGTTAATTCATTCACTTTAGATAACATTTAAATTTGTGAGATACATAAGAAAATAACAAATTTGACAAAGAAAACAATTCACTGTAATAGCTCAACACATGAATCCTGTAATGCAACGTCTTTATTACACATTCCAGTTTGTTGACTTGAAAAATTGGTACAATAACCCTCAGGTTTATGATCAATACAACTTTACAAATGTATAGAAATCCACCCTCAATACTTCGAATTGTGAAGTATTTATACAACTCTATTTTACAAAATATCCTAAACTATCTTGGGAATTAATCTACAAGAAAGAAATATCTTCATGCAAGAAGATAGAGATAGATGTTCAACTATTGTATGATGTCCCTGTTTATTAGGCTGTGTTGTCTTCATGCTCTAATATTTGTCCTTTTATTATATGCCTTGCTGTTGGTCTTCACGCTAGTTTTTCTTTGTACTTTGACCTTTCAATTGATACACTTTCAATTGATACTCTTTTACCTAGCTGATCTATCATTTTCCTTTTACTGTGCTATTTTCACCCTTACTGTACATTTTTACATTTTGACTATGTATTTTTATAGTAAGTCATTCATTTTCTCCCATATGTCTGCATCTGCTAACTAGATGTTTACCATCTTCCTGTAGATTTCATTTTCCTCTATGTACATGGTAAAAGTGGGTTTATTTACAAAAACGTGTTTCACCTCATGCTGGAGGTAAAACATGTTTTCAAATGTCGGATACAATACCTTTCCAATAGGCATCCCCTTCATAGAGGAAGTATTTACCTAATCTCTGGCCACCTCTCTGATTCTTTTATTGTAGTCTTCCTATGGCATCAATTTATCATTTATCACCAAGGAATTGGGAAAACCCTTTTGCCTCAAAACATCAAACTTTACCATGAACATATGTATAGCCAGTTTCATGGTTTGGCATTTGTCCTCAAGGTTTAGCATCAAATTTCTCTTGGTGACCACCTTCTTAACCCCAGATATTGTACCTGTCTTGTTAGCTATGTCCAATTCGTGTAATTCATATTTGTTTTCAGAGTTTAGGAAACAGATGATTCTAGTGGCTTCTTCTGGCATGTCTCCGAGTTCAGCCTTAACCCTTTTAATGGCTTTTGTAACCTCTTTCACTAAGTCACTTTTTTCAAAAATTACTCGAATGGATGGTCAAATAGCATTAACAGATTCAATGAAATTGGCCCATAATTTTTCCTTAGCCTGGTGAAGTGGCTGTTTTAATGTCAGCTCTTTCTCTAAGCTTTTTATCCTCTCATTCATCCTGGTTGATTTCTGTAATTCCTCTTTATCCATAATATGTGCAAGATTGTTATCATTTTCTAGACTGGTTATCTTCTTCTTAATCTTATTTATTTGTGTGGTCTGAATGCACATGTCTTCCATTTCCTTGACCAACTTACTTGCCTCATCACCTGGCTAATCTCCTATTATTGTCGAATCTATTGCTAATGCAGATGTTGTGGCAGCTGGTAGTGCTGTAGCCAGTGGAGCTGTAGGAGCCAATGAAGCTGCCAAGGTGGATGGTACTACATTAGTGACTGTTGGGATAAGAGTGGTAGTGGTAGTATCAAGACTAGATTGTTTTAACTGTATCAAGTTGTCTAACTCCTTCTCCATTTCCTTCAATTGATCATTTAGTTGTAAAACAAGGTCCATCATTTCCTCCTGATGTGTTTGGTTCTCAAGGACTTATTTTGTATGTGGGTGCTCTAAATGAGGCAATTTGAGTTCTTTTTCAAGAGCAACAATGTCCTCATTCTTTTTCTTTATTAACTTATTAGCAACCTTGATATCATTGGGATCATGTCCCAACTTAATTACTAAGTCCTCCAATGACTCGATCTTGTTGTCCTTGGCTTGTGAGGAGGATTTTTCCAATTTTTATTGTCTTGTAATGTAGTCCAATGAATTTTGAAGCTTTTGTGAGCCATAACTTTACCTCTCAAGGTGGAATAAATTATCTCACCTGCCTACTTGTGGAACTCAATTTGGTCATTGGGATGAACATCCCTGGGAAAAACCTCAAAATTTTCTTTTCTATAGTTTGTTGATGTTTTCGGCTACTCGACTATAGGTTGCATGAATGACATCTAAATGTTTCCTATTTTGATGTCAATGGATGACATCAACTTGCTTTGATTTGATGGTATCTTCTTGGATTCTTGAGTATAAGTTTCATCCTTCAACTTCTCATTCCTCAACTTGATTTCCTTGTATCTGTAGAAATTTCACCTGTAGATCAAACTGATATATGCAATGTACTAAACCATAATACTTGATCTAGTTCTATAAAACATTAAGCAGAAGCATAATCGAATTCATGAGAAAAATCAAGCATAAATAGATATAATTGAGTAAGAGAAATAATCAACCATAACATAGGACATATCATTGGGGAAAGCACCAACCTAAAACCCCATCTCTGTATTATCAATCAAGTGGAAATCCTAAACAACATACAAAAAGAATCAGCTCAAAAGCTATCCTGCTCTCTCTGTAATCTGATGATGTAGCTCATTGAATATCTAGGCCTGCATATATAGGTTGCACAAGTCCTCCAAGCCCCTATTTCCTTGCACAATTTTGATTAGGGTCCAATTACATAACATGTGTGAATTGGCCCAAACCATACCTGCTATCACCTCAGGTGCAACTACGTAGTCATAAAAGGAAGAAGATTCCTTCCTCATGCAACAAATATCCACTAGGAATATCCTAGCATATGGTAGTACACTGTCCCTCATCTGATCTCAATTGGGTCTCTGTTTGAACTGACATGATAAGTTAGATGAGAGAATACTAGTTATCCGAAATAACATTGTCACATGCATGCAAGCATCAACAAACTATCTCATTAATTTAACAAAATTGTTAAATTAATCTATAACTTGACTAAGTTAACTAAACCAATTGATCCTCTCATATAGATATCTTAATTCCTTAATTAGGGAAACAAATCAGGACAATTCCCCATCAGTGGAAAAATATTGCAATGTTCATCACAAAGACTCAATTTTGATTTTCCTTATAATAACTCATGGAGAATTAATTAAATTAGTATTCAAACTTGTGGTAAGACAAATTCGAATTTTACTTCCTATTTTAGACTAAGGACTATCTAAAATAGGAATCCAACTGAACTACTAAAAATAAAACTTATATTTTTAGCACTTCCATTTTTCATTCCCTATTGCCCAATCCAGCACTGATGCCCAAATTGTTATTTTTGGCAGTGCTATTTTTAGCACTTCCATTTTTAGCAATTTATTGTTGCCAATTTTCAACACTCCCTCTAAGCAAGAAAGGCTTCCACTCGAACCCAATCCCGTACCTCTGGAATGTTTTGCATGCAACACATCTACCAAGTGTGGTTGCTCCAGTAACTCTCGGAACAAAAAAAATCCCAACTAACCTCTTTGTTGGGATAGAAACATACTCTGATGATGAAGCTCTACCTGCTACTGACAAGTGCTCCCTCTTCAGCCTCTGTGCTACTGCAGCATCTCCATGCATCTCACACCATTGCACCCTTCTCTGTGCTACCCTACATTGTGAAACACACTTGTGCCTCTCGCATTGCTACAGCATGCATGCTCTGCGCTATCCTAGGATTCCCTGCACTACAACTCTACTCGTCATTCCATCTGCATCTGTCTCTACCCAATCAGTTAGTTCTACTACCCCTCATCGGGGCTCCCATAGAAAAGTTGAATCAAAGAGGTTGTGTACCTCAAGGATCTTGCCCCTTCTCCTTGGGACGATTACTCTACATCACCCCACCTCCTACCAGGAGGTATGGCTGCATGTGATCCCTCAGCCCACCTAGCTCGAAGTTTCCCCCTACTGGAGGTCTCTACATGAGTAGATGTCTCTACTCGATATCTACTCAGCTTCCCCTATTGTGGCT
>APFE030124207.1:0-14185 GCA_000404065.3 Pinus taeda
TATCAATATTATTAATACTAATATTACTATTATGATAAAGTAATAATAATATAAACTAATATCATATTACTAATATGATATAGTAATTAATAGTAATATTATTATTATTATTAACTTTTAGCTAATATTACTAGCTTATAATTTCAATAACTTTATTAAAAGACTAATATTATTACTAGGGCTACATTTTTGTATTATTTATAATAGTTAATGTTATAACTTTTATTATAAGGTTAATTTCCTTTTCTAGGACGAGAGTGAAAGATTCATTTATTACTAATTATATAAGAGAGAAAAACAATATAATTCAAACCTGATTAAGGGAGGATAAAGGATAACCCGAAACAAAGGAAAGCAGGGATGAAGAGGTTAGGAAGACAGGGCTGGGATCCAGCAACTACTAATCTTCCAGCCGTCATCCCTATTAAGATTATTAGGCATTTTTTTCGATTTCAAGGGCCTCTCTAAATTTTCGATGGTGAAATTGTGCAACTTTTGCAATGACACGAGCCTCTTCTATACAAACATGATGTTTAGTCTTCTCGGCATGCTCTGCAAGGGCCGAGGACTTGGCCCTTCCATGCTTTAAGTCTGCTGAGTGCTCATTAATCCTTTGATTAATAGAACGATCGGTCTCACCAATGTATGGTGTCCCACAGGAACAGGGAATGACATAGACGCCCTTCATGTCTTTAGGGTCAACAAGATCTTTTACAGATCTCAGGGAGCTACGAATGGTAATAAGAAGTCTAAAGGTTGCGGGGACATTGTGCTTTTTAAGAATCCTGGCAATCATGTTAGTGGTTCCTTGGATGTAAAGTAGGTGAACCCCCATGACCTGATCTTTGGGATCTTTTTGGATTGAAGGCTCCTTACAGGCCTTGAGGAAGGCTTTCTGATCCAGGTGTCTACTGTAACCATTTTTAACAAAGACATCTAGGAGATGAGCCTTCTCCTTTTCCAAGCTCTTTTCATCAAATATTCTTAAAGCACGGGTAGCAAGCGTGCTGAGAACACCCAACTTCTGAGCGTCGACAAATGATTTTTTATGTGATTTTGCCGAAATTATTCTCACAAACATATTATGGATCACATAAGTCTAAATTCTATATTAAACTATGTGATTGGAAAAATGATTTAGCTAGGAACGGTGGTTTGAGCAACATCTGTCAGAGATGCATCAACACAAGTGTCAGACAGGGCTAAACACATGTCCTCCCCTCCATCCTCCACCCTTTAGGTTGTTATCTTTCCTTTGCTGCAACATTTTTGCAGTAACATCATACACATGTTCTATTCCTTCAGTGTATCTTTGCACCTTTAGGGGCAATTGCTAGTAACCTATCTTTCACATATATATCTCGCAAGAACAACTACCCTTAAAAATAAAACTATATCTACTTTACACAAAAAATTTAAAGTATCATTACAATAAGACATTATTATTGTGGCCCAGTAAGATTATATTCTCTATCACTAGAATGCAAAATTACAATTAACAAAATAACTCAATTTAACATTCAATAAAACCTAAATTAACTAAATTTTAAACCTAAACATTAAATTAAATTCAATATTTTTACTTTAATTTAACTACATTTAAACTAAGTAAAAAACAAATACAACAACTCTATAACATTTTAACTCATTAAAACAATATAAAAATAATCCTTTTAATATAAAAATAATCCTTTAAAAAAATTAAGATATTACCATTGAAAAAGGAAATATTACTACTTACAAATTCATCAACCACCACAACAAATAATACTACATTGCTGGGGTGCTTTGCTAGAAGTTGTGATGCGGAACACAATATCGAGACGAGAAAGGCAAAATTTCAAAGATCAAATTTCCAAAAAGGGGTTAAAATACTAACCCGAGTTCAAGTCAAAGTTAAAACGCAGACTCTGATTGATGTCCAGCTGTGGTTGTGCTCCTAGTCCGAGTCAGCTTTCCCGCCAAAGTTTTTCGCGCCAAAATGCTCCATCTTCATTCTCGGCCCAACAAAACCTCGTCAAACCCCAGACTGGGCCTCTCACATATGCATTAGCTGACTATCTGAGATCAATTCCTTCCCATCTTTCTCAGAAGGCCGCCGCTCAGCTTCTTAGAGTTCGAAGTCATGGTGAGTGCTCTTCGAAGCTTCAGGGTTTTTTTCCGTATTTTTTAACAAACGTCCTTCATGCAGTTGTATCTGCCACACTTATTTTTCTTGTTCATGAGTTTGCTTGGCGTTGTGATTTATTTTTTCGAAAAATTTGGTTTAGAGTCCCGGTGAGGGGTTCTGCAGTTTTTACTAGCTGATTACGAAGAGCAGTAGACGTTCATTTATCACAGAAAATGATTAAATGGGAGAGTGCAGCTATGGGGTTTTTGTACATTTATTTTAATATATATTAGGTAGAAGAGCTGCCATTCTTTTAGGTTTAAACTCCAGGGGTTTTGCATTGATGAAGAATAATGGTCATTCTTCAGGGTTTTACATCAAAATATTTCAATGAAAATGCTGTTGTTTTTGATTTTTTAGTGTAATGGTAATGCTGATATTGCAAATATAATGCAGGATTCCGATCCTTCAACACCTGGGTCTCCGACGTCTGGACCAGGGTTTAGTACCGATCGTCTTCCTCCAACAAGCAGCTCACGCCATAGAAGCTCGACACAGTCAATATCTGATGAAGCGGAAGTTGATCCGGACATTTTGGGAGAAGATCCGGGCGATGAAGAGGACGAAGGAGAGGGGGAGGATCTTTACAATGATAACTTTATTCAGCAGTAAGATATCCTTCTTCTTAGTCAATTGATTTTCAGAGCTTCGGGGGGTCTGCTCTACTTTTTTTTTTTTTTTCTAACATTTATTTATTGCGAAGTGCCGGTAGATGTGATTGCAACAGTAGTTGGTAGCTACTACTCGACTGATCGTATTAATATATTCAGTGGTAGCTGGTTTGTCAATTTTAGAGTGGAGTCTTTCGCAGTTTAATATATTAATCAATGAGCGTTTCTGGTTTTAAATACATAGAAGTTTTTTGAAATCTCGTTTAAACTTCGTCTACGCAGTTAAAGCCAAAAGCATTCACTGGTTAGTTTGATACCGGTAGAATGAAACTTTGGGCAATCCAGTCAATGGTCTACTGCAAGAGTAGACCAGTTAATGACTACGACAAGAGTGTTTCTGTTCCTAGCAATGACGGAACTTGAGACCAACGTCTGGCGATCTTCAGGCCTTGGCATTTATCGACAAGCCCATGCCTCAAATGCCAGTGTATACATTGGAACAACCACCAATAACTACACAACAGCCCTACAATCCTGGGAAGAATATAGCAGCTTATGTATTGGTATTTCTGTCCTTGATTGTCCATGGAGACTATGGCTGCTGTAGAAGCTTAACAGAGAAAGAAACATTGAGAAATATGAGGTAACCTTTAAGTAGTAGCTACAATGACAGAATAGCCAAACCCGTTGGAATCTTTTGAAGATCTACGTCCATTAAGTGTTAGAAAACCAGAATTTCATAATTTTTTGTGAATCAGGTCTTTTTGAGATCTGATAGCAGGTGGCCATTTCTGTTCACAAAATTCTTTGTAAAAAATGGTATCCTGGCTGATCGTCATTGAATCCGTAGTAGGGTCGTAAAGATGATTTTTTTTTATCTGAATCGTAAGATGCTCGACATTTAGCATCATCCCATGTGATGCATCAAAGGAGATTCTTTTGGAATCTCATCTGCAATGGTCTCAACCCAAAAAGGGTTTGGGAATCATTCACTCCTTTATGTATCTCACTTTCGACCAAAGTGTTGTTCTGCCTCTCAGCCAGACTGTCCTACTGCAGAGATTACGGTACAACAACTAAATTCCTTCTGATGTTAATTTTATTTTTTGAAGGCCTCATAGTGTAATAATCTCCATTATCACATCTATGTCTGTTTAACGGCTTTTGGATTGTTCCTTAACAAAGGCAGCCAATGTCTTTAACATTTCTCTAATATATCTTTGGGTAAAATTGCCCTTAGGGTTAGGAAAGAGCACTTGACAAGTTTTGTATTCCAACAGTATGCTTCAGTTTGACAATCAGAGACAATCAAAATAAAATGAAATAGAATAATCATGTATTCCTCAGTTTGTTCCCCTAAACCAATTCAACAGAACATAAGCAGTTCAGATTCGCAGTCCTCTCAATACAATTGAAATACATAACAATGGCTATTATATCAACCTAACCCTACTGTCCTAATACCCTAAATCTGACCTTGTAACCAGCCTTAGTAGCTTCTGTTTCTAGCTGTCTTTGTGATGCCTTACGACTACACAGAGGGGGTCTGGTGCCTGGATGAAGTTCCAACTCCAATGTGCTGCCACAGATTGCTTATGAAACGGGTCACAGAGTGGGTTACTGTTGTCCAACAGCCTTTTTGTTGTCAAGTAGCCTTCTGCTGTTCAAATTCAGATTTCAAGAGGTGTATGTTGCCACAATGCCTATGTCTCGTCCAAGAGGGAGCCTCTGCCAAGTTTTTTTCTTTGGAATGATCTTCAGCCACAGAGAAGCCCAGAGAGACTTCACTGTCCTTAAATGGCCACAGCCAGACCTCTGTCCCAAGTTCAGATCCACTGCTGCCCTAAACTGGCCTCAATAGGTTTGTGCTGCAACCAAGAACTGCCTGTGGGCCAGAACAAGAGTTTCACTCCCCTTAGCTGTCTTAAACAGACCTTGATGCCACCAAATAAGCTTTCTGTTGCTCAGATGAGGGCTTCACTGCCCCAAATGTGTCTCAGTTAGGCCTTAATAACACAGAATGATCTCTCTCCTGATCAGATGAGGGCTCGCTGCCCTAGAATGGTCTCAGCCAGAACTTAAAGATGCAGAATGGTTTATCTCCTGTTGAGATAAGGGCTCACTGCCCTAAAATTACCTTAGCCAGATCCTAGAAGGGTTCCGCTGTCCCAGATAGAAGTCTGGTGCTAGTTTGTGCTCCACAGAAGCCTCAGACTGCTTTGCTGACCTAGATTTTAGCCTCAGAAACCTCAGAATAGATGAAAGATGCCTCAATGTGACTCAAGCCAAATCATCCACAGAAAATCTCCCCATGCTTTCCAAAAACCAGATGAAGATGCTTGGGAAGATTATGCCAAACATATTAGAGAAAGAGAGGGGATTGGCTAGGGTGGAATCTTTTACCACCGAAACCAATCAAAGGAAGAAGGGGTCTTAAAACCCTCAGAGCCTGAGCTCACAAAACAGAAATATCCAACAATCATGATGAGAATAATGATTCTTCTCTCTTATTTATAGACTCCCTTTGGGGTTTTCCTAATTTTAATTTGAGGGGCTAACAAGTTTCCCTCCACTTAGGCCCCATACTTGCTTCCTTCACAAGTTTTCCTCCAATTACCTAATTTACCCAATGTTGCCTCAAAAACATTGAATAATGGTTTCTCCCCTTTGTAATTGACCATAGCTTACGGGGTTGGATAGGCTACTTCGTTCTCCCTTGGGAAATTAATTAGTAGAGGACATTACAGTCTCCCCTTTCTGATATAGCTTGCAGGCAATTGCAAGTTCGGCTGCTGCAAAATGTCCCCCTATTTCAAGAATGAGGACCTCTCAATTGACTCGCATCCCTTCTTCTGATCACTTTCAAACAATCTATCTTTTTTCAAAACAAGTGATGTAATAGTGCCTGGCTCTCCTCCACATTCACTGTCATCATTAACATTTTGCAACTGCAAAAACTGCCCATAAATGCCTTGGGATTAAGTGACCAACACTGAAGTTTGGATTGATGCTGATGTTAAAGCCCCCATAACCATGAGGTTCATCTTTCTTACTGAACATTGGTATCTGAGTTCCACCTTGCTGGTTATGAAAACCTGTTTAGCCTCAAACTCTGTCCACTCAAGGTCTGCAGCAACAGTCCCTTTAAAAACTACTAACTCAGGTTTTTCCGCATCTAGGTTGCATTGATACATAATGCCAGGGGTCAGGAAGCTGTTAAAACTAATAAATATCTCCCTGTCTGATATCCCAGAAGCTGACCCAAAATCCATTGGCAAATTATGAAGAATTCTCCAGATGGCCATTCTCATATTTGCAAATAACAGTTTAATAGGAGCTGATTTCCACTGACAAAGCAAACTGACTCGAGCACACCTTTCTCAGATGTTCCAATAATATCACTCAATTGGAAATGTATTTATCTATCTGGTTGCCTAGTTGATCTACTTCAGACAGCATCTTCATTTCCTCTTGACCTGTTTTCTTTCCTGTAAAATGTTGCTCTTATGATTCATCCCACAACTATGGTTGTTTACAAAATCATTTTCATACTGTTTTCAAGCTTGTCCTTTCTAGACAAGCATTTGTCAGCGTCATTGTTATCCCTATCTTTTCCAATGTGACTTAACTGGAAAGGAGATGCCATTGGATTTTGGCCACATCTAACGCCTACAGAAATAGCACTTTGGTGTTTCTGATTTGGGCATGAACTTACTATTGGATCTTCCAATGATCTTCCAATGATCTGGTAGTATTGCGGATGGAAACTGGAGGGGAGTAAGGGGGTTCATTCTCTGTTTCAAATAAATGTCTTCTCCTTTCATAGGAATCAATTCCTTGACCCCAACTTTCCTCTGCCTTTCTCAGGCTTTCTAGAATCAAAACTGCAAGAAGAATCATCCAATGATCTAAAAGAACCAATTTTAATGTTTCTGCTACTATCCCTTAGTCTTGAGCTATATCATTTCTAGCTCCTCTCTTAAAAGGGTGTCTGCTTGCAATATCTAATTTTCCATTCATGTAAATATCATGAAACCTTGGAATTCTACATCTGTGATTCTGTATTGATCCTGTCTATCTTCTTAATTATCTCCCAGCAAGCCACATGTGTAACCATTACCTGTATTTCCTACATGCAAGCAGTCCCTTTGGATACCACAGTTTTCAGCGTTTTCGAATTTTGGAAGTTGGCTAACCGTCTCAGTGCTCCTAGAGCTATTATGACCATCGTCCATTGTGCGAGAGTTGACACAGTCCCATCCTCCAACACTTGCAGTTCTACCTTTAGAGCACCTTTTGTCCAACAACTTTTCACACATTGTCAATCCATGCAAACATTCTGAAGTACGTGATATTTTATGAGAATTACTCCATCGATTTTTAGAGCTTCCGCTAGTTTGGCAAGAGTCGTGCTTGGGAACAGCTAATGACTCCTAGTTATGGCAAAGTCCATCTGCACCATAACACAAAACTTCATATTGGCATGGGGGCTACTCAACCTTTGAATAAACTTTCTCCTTAATGAACTCACTGGTCCTGTCAGGGTGCCCATGGGAGTGCCTTTGAGAGACTTGATGGCTATACCCTGAACCTGCTCCCTCTGATTGTGAGAAAGACATGTCATCCTGCTCTACATGAATATGATAAGTTATAATCTTCCTTGGTCTTCCCTGAGTTACTGATATTTGCATGTTCAGACTTGACATAAAAGGTTCCTACCTAAGTCACAGGACACGTCCCCAGGGTCCTGTGTCCCGTATTTTACGTATTGGACACGAAAACGGCCCTAATACGTGTCGAATACGATTTTAACCGTGTCATGAAAACTTGAATACATATTCATTGTTTTCCTTCGTGTCCTAAATGTAGCATACGCGTATTTGGTTTGTCGAATACGTTGCCCCAACGTATTTCGACGTGTTGAATACATACTGGGAAAAAAACAAAAATTAAAGCCTACGCGTTGGTCTATTCCGAGTTATTTTCGTCTAGAGCTGTCGTCTGGAGCTGTGGGCAGGGTGTTTGCCTTTGAAGTGTGCAGCGTTCAAGACCGTAAACCTACAAATTTTGACATACTTGGCAACAAATATTTTTAGTGAATATGAAAATATTTATATATATATAAATATTGACATACTTGGCAACAAATTCACTGGAAATTTCCAGTGAACATCCAAACAGTAAAATCGTGACCGATACTCACCCCTCTTTTGCTAGAAGTTTACATACGTTTTGTAACTCTGGCTCAGAAAGATGCGAAAAAATGTCACGTGGATGTGTAGCCTTGTTGACACCGGAAAATAGAGGCCTCAGAAACACCATTTGTTTTAGTTTCCACATCACTCTTGTGAATCTCAGTTTCAGGTCTGGTTGTAGAACATTCATCCCTTTCAGTATTTAAAGCCAGATTAGACACCATTTCAGGCATAGCTTGAGTTTCTTTCCCCATATTCAAAACATCCTCTCCATATGAAGAATGTAATTCATCCTTGAGTTCAACATTCTTGAGAACCACATTGAGAAGATCCATGACCTGTATGGCATAAAGTAAATGATGGCATCAACCAACACATTTGGAAAACTGTAGTTTAGTTATGGGTACAGCCAAGTTTTTAATGAATATTAAATACAATACCATGTTCAGCAACTGCATAAAAACAGTTGAATCACAAGGAGGACAAGCTAAATCTAATGAAAAGTAGAGCAATACCTGCTCCAAGTGACTACTGCTTCGTAAGACAAGTGGCTCATTAAGAAGTTTTAGGAGCACAGCCAGAGATATTTCTCCTTTTTGGGAGCCATCCAAAGACCACGAAACACACTTTTTGTCAAGTAACTTTTCTTTCCCTTTAGCTTTCTTCAACTCTAAAGTTGTCCTACATGATGACTCCAGTGTTGAACATGGTTCCATATAAACTAGAAGATTTGCAACAGATAAACGATTTGTTGCCAATAATGAATTAAGGTGATAATGAAAATATCAGTATAAATTTTTTATATATATATAAAACGTGTCCCCCGTGTCCTGTTTCCAGGTCGCTGCGTTTCATATTGAATACTCGTATTTACGTGTTCTCCGTGTCTCGTGTCCTCGTGTCATGTGACTTAGTTGATAATTAGTAATTACCCCGTTTTACATGAATCATCTGAATGCAATGGAGCCAAAACCAAATTGTGCGGAACTAACCTTGATGATGAAATATGGAAAACGATCATTGTTGGACCCCATAAAACTCCTCCAAAACCCTCTCGGCCCACTGATGATGTAATCTCACTCCTGTGACGTGGCTGACACAAACCCTGTAAATCCACCGTAATCACACCACAAGGGAAACAAAAAATGTGGATATCACATAGTAGTGTGGTTGTGTAACTTTTCCATTGAAAAGAATGAGTGGCACATTTTTTGGTTCACCATTGAAACCAATCCTAAGCTTCTCCTTCTAAGTTATTGGTGGTTGTCATTCTTTCACCCAATGAGGTGTTCAATTCAAAAATTCCTTCCATTTTGTTGACCCAGATGACTGTTGCTTTATCATCCTCACCATCATATTTCAGTAATTCATCATTTGCTATTTGATTATCTCTATCTGAAAAGCTTGTGTAATACTTACCACCCAAAAGAATTACTTCTATTGCTTCCTGATGTTCCTGTTCACTTGTATTTTGTGATTTTTGACTTTATGTTGGTTTTCAGTAGGCTAAGGGTTCTGGAATTAATGCCTTGTGGCAGTGACAGAGATGTGGTGGTGGGTGTAAATTGTACAACTATATATAGCTGCAGAAGAATGGTGACAGTAACAGGGTACAGTGGCAGTAGTGGTGCATGAATTTACGGTCACTAGCTAAACATGGTGGTACAACCATAAAAATGCAGTGGTACAAAATCTATATGATGGGTGTACAGTGACAGCAAAACAGGCTGCAACAGCAATGATACAGATCCAAGTGTGTGGAAAACAGGGTCAAATGGACTGTACAAATTGATCAATGATTGATTGTACAAACTGGTGCGTGATGTGTATTTGGACCCATGAAATTGGCTGGAGTTGGCTCTGATACCAATTTAACAAACAATCCCTCTTTGTATTTCGAAGATAGAATTATCTTTGTAGATATAAGAGATGTTGATTGATAAATGATTGAATATGAATGATGATACAATAACCCTCATGATGGTTTACTTATAGCAGTGACTGGTCACGAGGTTAAGAAGTATGTGCCCCTTGAATTTTCATTCATTATATAACTTATTATTATTTATTATTATTATGTCTATTACAGTTTCCAAAGGACGACTACAGCTGAAATTGCAAGCAATTCCATATCCCTGTGAATTTAGTATGGACATGGGAGTAGTGATCTTCAAACATTATGGAGCACTCTTAAGCTTGCACTGGAGTAGCAATAAAAAATGATCTTGAAAGCATGTTGAACACTGTGGGACCCTTTCAATCATAAAACTAAAAAATTAAACAGGAGAATCTTAAGAAACACATTAGAAAGTATCGATAAAAATGAAAATCAGCTAATTAAACATGGGTCTTCATGTTTCCATATAAGCTACTGCTTGCAGGGATTTATTAGCTGATCACTGTTTTGTATATTATTTGTTGTTTCTGCATTTCCAACTATTTTGAAGGTGCCATTTCGAAAATGTGTAGTTTGTTAGAAAGCGAATCTATTTCAAAGTTTCAGGTAGCTTTGTGTAGAAGGCAACCATATTCAATTTTGGGTGATGATGCAGTGAACTTTGATGGATTCTGAAATTTTAAATTGTGTTACAAATTGATTTCTTTTGCATGTTATAAATCAAGGTATCTATATGAATTGAGAGCTTTGGTTCTTGTTACCTTTTGAGATTGTTCGAGTTGTTTGTTCTAATTGTGCATCATTGTGAAATTTCTTTTTCCAGTATACGAGGCGTGTAAACTTGGGACACATACTTCTGTGAATACTGGGGGGCAATCAAGCTTTAATTCAAGCAGATGGGCTTCATCTGGTGTTGTACCTATAGAATGTCCAACACAAATTCGAAGGACAGGCCACAATTTATCTTTCAGTGGTTCAGTAAATGATTACTTAACGACTCTTGAAAAAGGTTGGGATGTTGGCAGCTACCGCAAATCTCTTTCAAAGGTGTTTAAGAACCTTCAAATTGGTATAAATACACCAGGGAATCAGAAAGACACTGAGAATCGCCCTTGCATGGTAAATGTCAGGACCACCATTTGATTAAGATTTTTCCAGTCCTTAAAAGCTCCATTCATCAATTTTGTTGTATTAGAATTGATTCTCATCACTTTTTCATTTGTTCTTTTATTAAGTATTTTGACTTGTGGTTTCCATTACATATTTCTTTTGTTCTTAATGTATTGTTCTTGCAAATTTTGCAATAATATCTGTTAATAGTCTGACTTGTGCTTCTTGAGTGTTTATGCTTGCTGACACACCTCTAAATCTCATCTGACATATATCTCATGGGGAGTGGCAAGCCTGTAAGATGTAAGGATGATATTTTTGCTTATGTGAAGACTTGGAGAACTCCCTGTCCACTCTCTCCTTGTATGGAGACTGGATTTGACCTCTCTCTTTACACGAGAGAAGTGTTCAGATTCAGATCTCAGTGGTTAGGTGCCACACCCAGTTAAGAGACTGTCAAGTTGATCATCCTCTACTTTTTGGTTGTCTCATCAAATCAATGCCACACGAGAGAGAGAGAGAGAGAGAGAGAGAGAGAGAGAGGATAACTACGATTCCAGAGCAGTGAGTCCTTGGGTGTCCTCCCCCACTATCCTTTAGGGGCTTGGGATCTCCCCTCGAGACCTATGTGGCACTGCTGCTTTAGGTGACAGGTGGCTCATCAGAAATTCAACATACAGACCAGATCTTGGGTGCCCTAGGATGGGATGACCCTCACTCCACACATATCCACACAATAAGCGAGTTACCCTGGTTCCATCTAGAGCTTTTTTCCGGCGTCCTTGACTGCTAACCTGTGGCTGTGTTATACCCAATATCATATAGCCTGGTGCTATTAGCTCTGACCACTCCCTGAGTGATATCATCTGATAAAACATTGGTCAATTCCCAGTGGTGGACTATTTTGAGGAGGACACCCTTCCTCAACTCCCAGTTGCAGACTTGGCAGCCAGCTCCAGCCAGCCTTGACATCTTCTCTTGTTTCAACACTGATGCTTTGAGTGCTATTCTTCAATTTGTATTCTTGTATACAGCTTTCTTGTCTTCCCTTGGGAGGACAAAATGGAGGATTGGTTAAGCATATGACATCCGATACTCTTTGAGGATGAGGTAGGGCATTTGATACAGAGTAGTCGAGGACCGATATTCTTTGAGGACTAAAGATCCAAGATAAGAATAG
Organism: Pinus taeda; assembly: GCA_000404065.3. Lineage (NCBI taxonomy): Eukaryota > Viridiplantae > Streptophyta > Pinopsida > Pinales > Pinaceae > Pinus > Pinus taeda. The sequence goes on from APFE030124207.1 coordinate 12,164, forward strand.
TCCATGGAAGGACATACTTTGTGAACACCCGGGTAGGCTATGTGCCTTGAGAGACAATGATGATGGTATCTATAAATCATTGGTCTCACCAGGATTGTGCTTTGATCTTGTGGAGAGATAGAGCTATTAGTCAAGGCCTTGCTATATGACAATGCTGGTTGTTATGATGCTAAATAGATGGGTTACCAATTCGACTCTTCTTATGAGATCTCTTCAGGTTGAGAATGTCCATGTACCATTTATGAATACCTCCCTAGTTAAGAGGGAGTGTTGAAAAATGTGTAACTAAGTTCGGTCTTCATAAATATGAAAAGTACTTTTGATTCTTGTGTATTGTAAAATGAAAGAAAAATTATTATTATTATTTATGGAGCATGGGTTTCCTGCCCAAGGTCTTTTATTTTAGAGGTCAAGCACCCATTGAGTGCTTCTAGGTTTTGTCCTAGGTCAAGAAGTCAAAAGAGTCACTATCATAAGTTGAAGACCCCATCAGGGACATTGTAACTTGTAAAGAAAATTATTTTTGTCATTTAAAGTGCAAAAATAGCCATCAAGACCAAGTCAGCCTATTTTGAGGAGCCATGTCCACCATTAGAAGCCTATATAAAGGAGGGAACTCGACCTCCTTGGAAGACATTTATTCACTCTCTCATCCAAGTGAAGAAGAAGAGTAAGAAGGCATCAAAGAAGGAAGAGGATGAAGAAGACTTGTTTCTGGGCTATTTCTCTCTCACATGTGCGAAGGAAGGCTAGGGTTTCTGCTGCTAGACTAGAGTTTCTTTGTAGCTAGTTTGATCTTGAAGCAAGAAGAGAAAGAAGGTCAGCGAAGGTCACATTAGGTCATCGTCAAGCACCAAAAGAAAGAGAAAGGCAAGAGAAGGTTTGAAGAAGCCTTGGGAGGCTAGAATAAGCTCATGTGGGGCAACAATTGTTGCTGGGAGGGTCAAAAATTTCGGACTTGTAGTAGAGGCTGAAATTTTGAAGTTGGGGGTCGAAGTTGTGGTGCTGGAAGAGATTTAACTGGGTTTGACTTGGACAAAGGAAGCACATCATCCAGAAGGGTTGGACTTGGTCTTGGAGGGTATTGGTCTTGGTCTAGAGGTCTTAGAATTCATCAATTGAAGAATCTGTAAGAAGAGAAGAGATTTGCAGGTTTTCCTCTCAATTGGAGAGGTTTTGGCCCTGTCTTGCAACCTATAGTCTATGTTCTCATGTACTATTGTTCTTCTTTTTTTGGTAACTATTTGATGATACACAAACATAATAATAAGTGAAGAAGTTATTAAGTAAGAAAAAGTAAAAAGACATCACAAATAATTATCAAGAAAAGAGAAATCATCCTAACAAGATTTCTCAACTTTGTTTCGGTTACATTTTGGAGATAGATCTAAGCAGATCTGTTGATTAGAGTGAGGGTCATCCAAATCTTGAAACTGAGTCATATTTTCAGTAGTAGTTTTGGAGGCCTGGATTAGCATTGTAGCATAATATTTGGAGGTCTACTCAGCTGTTATCTCAACTATTGTATTGGCATGTAACTTTGCTCCTATACTATAATAATATATGTTGCTGCGTTTCTGGTGTTGTGTTTTCTTGAGTTTTATTTCTAATTTAAATATATTGCTGGTACAGTTATCGTGTTACAACTCTGCAAATTTATGGGGTTTCTGCATGTATTATCTAGAATAAGTTTTCCATACTAAAGTCCTTGCTACTTTTAACGAAATATTTAGAAGAAGATATTACATTGGTATTAGAGTTGTGCATCCTGCCAGCCTGAGGATTTCTTATTTGCAAATTGATTTGGATCTAACTTCACAGACTTATTTTGGAAGTACCAAAAGGGTTTAGTTTTGGTGATTCTCCACAACACCCTTGCTAGAATCTCGTCAATTTCGGTGGTTTCCTATAGCCACCCTAGTTGGCTTATTATTATATTACAAGTGGATTATATCATATCGAATTGCTTTAGATCTTCCTATTTCTTCAGAAGGTCGAGTTCCCGGGACAGAGGTAGAGTAT